>PVKC010006526.1:0-30958 GCA_004027635.1 Crocidura indochinensis
GATTTCTTCTTTTTTCTTTTCTTTTCTTTTCTTTCTTTCTTTCTTTCTTTCTTTCTTTCTTTCTTTCTTTCTTTCTTTCTTTCTTTCTTTCTTTCTTTCTTTCTTTCTTTCTTTCTTTCTTTCTTTCTTCCTTCCTTCCTTTCTTTCTTTCTCTCTCTCTTTTTTTTTTTTGGATTTTGGATTTTGGGTCACAGCTGGCAACACTTAGGGGTTACTCCTGGTGCTCTAGGCTCAGAAATCGCCCCTGGTAGGCACAGGGGATCATATGGGATGCCGGGATTTGAACCACCGTCCTTCTGCATGAAAGGCAAACGCTTTGCCTCCATGCTATCTTTCCGACCCCTTAACATTGATTTATAATGATTATGTTGTTTACCCTATTTGTTCAGTGTCTCCTCAGTCTTTCCATAAGAATCTCTACTTAGGGCTCCAGTGGGTTTAATATTCCACTGTTCCACATAGACCTATGAATTGATTACAAACAGAAGTGCCACTGCACTTATGCACTTGCACACACAATGGCACACATACACAGTTGATGAATCAATTTGCTCCAGCTGTTATTATGACCCATCTAGGGAAGTAGAGAGGAAACTGGTGTGGGGCTGAGAAGGAAAGGACCATTCCTAGCAAAATTAGTCCTGTTGGCCAATTGGAACTTTGGCACATGTTTCCCAAACTCACCCACAGGAGTCTATTTTAGCCTATTCTATATAGAATCAAAGTGCTTCATTGATATAAAGCTGGAAAGTATGGTTTGGTATTTGTCAATCTAAAATACTGAGATGTTTCTATTAAAATTCTCTTGATCTGAGAAAGGGAATTAATATTCTCTTAGACTTTGTTCTCTTTATTTTCTTAGAGAGGTTGCCCTAGTGGCATTTAGCAAAGGAATAGTAAGGAAAGTTCAAATCAGTTACTGAAATTTTCTATTTCTTTTTGTTTGTTTGTTTTTTTTGGGTCATGCCTGGCAGTGCTCAGGGGTTACTCCTGACTCTATGCTCAGAAATCATTCCTGGCAGGCTCCGGCGACCATATGGGATGCCGGGATTCAAACCACCGTCCTTAAGCATGCAAGGCAAATGCCTTATCTGCATGCTATCTCTCCAGCCCTGAAAATTTCTATTTCTATGAATGACTGCCAGTGAGGGAAGACTTGGCTGTATATGTTCCTTAGGCTAAATTCCTGCATTCAACTCTCTCAAATTAGGCAGTTTTTCCTAGCCCTGTCTCTACACAAGAACTAAGGAGTTCCACAGACTATGGAAAGGGTTCTTATCCCAAAATGTTCTTTTATAAGATCTTTGAACTCATCTAAGTTTTTGTTATTCAGGGTTCATTGTCCCATTCAGGTGGCCAGAGTGGATTTCCAAACCAACTATATAGGTTTAAAACACATAAAGATAGTGACCCTTGTTAAAGATTTTCCAAGTTCCAATTACCTTTTTGATGGCAGTAACAAAGTGTGTATATTAATCCAAGACACTTCAGGTTCACACTTGCATACTTTTCAGCTTGATTCTACCTTTGGGTCCTCATACTTAATATCCACAAAGTAACAAACTTGATTTCAAATCTACTCTGTTGGTGATTTTTCCAAATTCACCCTAAGGTCACCTAAGACATGTTTCACCTTAGATCAAGAATTCCACTTTTTATAGTCTCAGTAGCTATTTCTCTCTTTAGCTAGTTACAGATCACAATGATTATAAATCTACAGTGCCTTTTATATCTGTCCCTGTTCTTATACTTCCTCCATGTGAGGATACAACAATGATTTTATATTACTGATTTGGGGGGTGAGTTTTGGCTACACCTGGTGATGCTCAGGGATTACTCCTGGCTATGTGCTCAGAAATTGCTCCTGGCTTGGGGAACCATGGGGGGTGCTGGGGATTGAATCTAGGTCTGTCCTGGGTTAGCCACGTGAAAGGCAAATGTCCTACCACTGCACTATCACTCCGGCCCCTATTACTGATTTTTGTCTCATTCACTCAGTCCTTCAGTCATTTTACAAAGCAGTCCAAAGAATATTCTTAAATGAAGCTTCATCATTTCCGTACTTCTAACCTTCAAGAATATTTAGTGAAGATACAATAAGATTGTCGCTTGAGGTTGGGTGAAGGATGACATGGAATTGGGGTAGATTAAAAGTGTAGAATATTTTCTTTAGTTGATGATCATTTTGGCATCACATTATGAAACTTACATAATCTGAGATTACAAAGAATTGCACATTTATGTTCTTAAAAATATTATGAGTTTAAGTATGTAGGTTTATTGATTTCTTTCTTTAGAGTTATTTTTTTGTACATGGTATGAGGTAAACTCTAATATTCTTTTGCATGTAGATACCTGAAACCATTTGTTGTAAAGGTTATTTTTTCCCATATCGAGTGGTCTTTCTTATTGTCCTCTTCAAAGATCAACTCATTTTACATGCAAAAGTATTTTCTGGAGCCCGGGAGATAGCATGGAGGTAAGGCGTTTGCCTTTCATGCAAAAGGTCATCGGTTGGAATCCCGGTGCCCCATATGGTCCCCCGTGCCTGCCAGGAGCAATTTCTGAGCATGGAGCCAGGAGTAACCCCTGAGCGCTGCCGGGTGTGACCCAAAAACAAAACAAAAAAAAAAAGTATTTTCTGGATACTCAGTTTTATTCCATTTAGTTATATTTATATGTCTATTATGATAGTTCTACATTACTTTTATTTGCAAAGCTTTGTCTTATTGTACTATTTTATTGCACTAATTCTAGATAAATTTTATTACATTCACTTTTCTCAGAGGTTTAGAGAGGAAGGTGTTCTGGGCAGTTCCATGAAAAGTGGGACCTGGAGTCCAGAAAGCCTGATGTCCTCAAGATTCGTTGATGGTTTTCAAAATGCAATAGGCTTCATTTTAGTTTCTTTTTTTATTTTTGGGTGACCTTGGTGGATCTCAGGGGTTTCTTTGACTCTGAATAAAGAAATCACTCCTGGCAGGCGCAGCATATCATATTGAATGCCTGATATCAAACGTGGGTCAGTCTCATAAAGGCAAATTCTTTTTGCTGTGCTATTGCTGCAGCCCAACTCTTTTTATTTTATTTTATTTTATTTTGGTTTTGGGGCCACACTTTGCTGTACTCAGGGGTTACTCCTGGCTCTGCACTCAGAAATTGCTCCTGACAGGCTCCAGGGGGACCATATGGGATGCCGGGAATCAAACCTAGGTTCGTCCCAGTTTGCCAGCGTGCAAGGCAAACCACTACCACTACCAGCATGCAAGCCCTACCACTGTACTATCACTCTAGCCCCTGACCTCACTCTTTTATATATATTTTTATAACTATATGTATTACTCTTCCTCTGACTCATTTCATTCTGCATAATTCTCTTTATATTCATTCACATATAAGCAGATTTCATTTTTCTTAACAGCTGTCTTGTATTCCTTTGTGTAGATGTACCATTGTGTCTTCATCTACTCATCTGTTATTAGGAACTTTATTTGCTGCAAGATTTTAGCTATTATGAATGGTACTGCAATGATCTTAAGAATGCAGAAAATCGGGCTGTAGAGATAGCATGGAGGTAAGGCATTTGCCTTGCATGCAGAAGGTCGGTGGCCAGCATCCCATATGGTCCCCTGAACCTGCCAGGAGCGATTTCTGAGCATAGAGCCAGGAGTAACCCCTGAGCACTGCTGGGTGTGACCCAAAAACAAAACAAAACAAAAAAAGAATGCAGTAAACCTCTTACTATTGTAGGAGATTTTGTATTTCATTTTAAAGGATAAGTGAAGCTTGGAGAAATTAGTGGGTAGGACAATCATCGCTTCCATTATTGGCAGAGAGACAATCACACCCCAGGGAACAGAGAAGAGCTGTTCAACCCATTGGGTTAGTGAGTAGTTGAAGTTGAAGACCAGGCATGTCTTTCATGAGTTTCTTTACAGGAAATATGCTTAAAGGGGAAAAGTGTCTTAGGGAGACATCTATAAAATAACTTTATTCTAAAATTTCAAGTTTCACATAAAAAGTCTTATTTTTCAAACTGGACAGATCTTCTATTACCATGGACAAATAGCAAGGGCATATTTTAGAGTAATCATTTTAGAGCAATGAGGAACCAACTGAAAGGAACCCTAGATTCAAAAATGAACCTGATAAAAATAAGCTAAAATTCTCTTCTTCTTCTTCTTCTTCTTCTTCTTCTTCTTCTTCTTCTTCTTCTTCTTCTTCTTCTTCTTCTTCTTTTCTTTTCTTCTTCTTCTTTTCTTTTTCTTCTTCTTCTTCTTCTTCTTCTTCTTCTTCTTCTTCTTCTTCTTCTTCTTCTTCTTCTTCTTCTTCTTCTTCTTCTATTCCTCCCCCTCTTCCTCCTCCCCTCTTCTTTTCCTTCTTCCTCTTTTCCTTCTCCTCCTCTCCTCCTCCACCTCCTCCTCTTCTTCCTTCTCCTCCTGTTTCTCTTCCTCCCCCTCCTCCTATTTCTTCTCCTTCTCCTCCTTTTCCTTCCCCTTCTCCATCTCCTCCTCCTTCTCCACCTTCTCCTCATCCTTCTTCTTACTTCTTTTTTCTCTTCCTCCTCTTTCTACTTTTTCTCACCCTACTTCTTCTCTTTTTTCTTCTCCTCTTCCTCCTCCTCCTTCTCTGCCTCCTCCTTCATTTTGTCTATCCTGGCTCTGTGCTCAGGGAAAGTAGAGAGGACCATATGGGATGGCAGGAATCGAACCGAGTGGGCTGTGTCAAGGCCAACTCCCTCTCCACCCTACTAAATGCTCCAACCCCAAGTTTAAACCAACTCTCATAAACCAACACATTAATAAATAAATTAATCAGTATTTAACAAATAGGAAAGTTTGTAGCTTGGGAGTGGAATCATTATGAATCTGCCTTAAGGTGGCGCTGTTGGCCAGGATTTTCATATACTCAAAGCAGGGGTAAGGGAACCAACCCTTCAGCCCATATATGGTTTGTGGGATCTTTGCTACTGGTTTATTTAACTCACACTGCTTGTCCTGTGATCAGATCAGAAGAGTCTCTTTGAAACTCAGAACGAGCCAATCATTTTCCTTTCTTTGAAGAATTGTTTCCAGAAAGTTTTTCAGAAGAAATTTTGTTTCCTTTGGAAGATCAGTGGAATTTAATCTGCAGGTATGTAACACTTTTCATTAAAACTTTTCAATGACTGTAATATCCGGGTTTATAAATTGAGAGAAGTCTGCAAAGCAAATGAATGATGTTCAGATTGTCATGTTGTCATGTAGGGGCTGGCAGGATAGTCTAGGGCTTCCACTACATGCAGCTGACCCAATTGGATCCCCTCCACTCCCTGGTCCCTTGATAGCATTCAGTGTAACACCAGGCCCCCTGAACACAAGTGTGGCCATGGAGGGTCCTGAGCACCTCAAAGATGTCCTGGGAGATCCTACTCACCATAGCTTTCTAGAACACTGCAGCTTTAGGTCATGCTATTGAACTATCAGCAAGTGAGAGGTCTCCCAACCTTTTCACATACTTCCTCCCTTTAAACGACCAATAAAACGAAACAGGAAGATGAAGTTTCTGGTATCACAGGGCCACTTAAAGAGGAGCCATGATGGTTATAGTAAAATGATTTCCCCCCATTTTGGGGGCCACTCCTGGCAGTGCTCAGGGGCTACAGCAGCTAGGTTCTTGGGAGCTGCTGCAGGGTGCTCCTGGACCTTGAGGTGCCATGATAGAAGCAGGGTATCAGGGGCAGAGTGCGCACTGCAGCCCAGAGAACCCTCTCCAAGATCAGTATTGGAAAATAATAAGTTCATTGTTCTACCTATTAAATTTGAGAATTTCAGAAAGGAGTCTGGAGAAGTCGATATTATCTACAATTCTACTGACTGATTATAACCACTGTTATTATCATTTTAAAATGTCCTTTAGGGGCCAGAGTGATAGCATAATGGAGAGGGTGTTTGCTTTACAAGCGGTGGAACAGGATTTGATCTCCTTTCATTCCATATGCTTTTTTGAGTTTACCAGGAGTGATTTTTGAGTGCAGAGCCAGTAGCAACTCCTGGGCATTGGCAAGTGTGGATCCAAAACAGATAAAAAATGTCCTTTAGGAATTGGAACGACAGTACAGCAGAAAGGGCATTTGCTTGCATGCAGCCAACCCAGGTTCCATCATCAGCATCCCAAATGGTCCCCAGAATACCCCCAGGACAAATAAATCAATCAACAAACAGCATAAATTAAGTGCTATTTCTGCCATAGATGGGGGATGCTACAGCACACCTATGAGAAGAACTTCTGTTTTGTGAGCTCTCACTGCTGACATTTTGATTTGGGAGAATCAGAATAAAATAAATTTCAGTAAAGTAAGAGTTCACATGCAGGTTCAAAGTCATGCTTCTTAGGTAGAGGCAGGGGAGAGGATTGGGTAGCAGGTGTAGCTCAGACTTCTGAGCTCTTGGGAAGCCCTTTCCCTCCTCTTGGTCCCTCTGTAACCCTCCTTCAAAGGAAAAACAAAACAGCCTTTTGGGACTATTTTGAATCACATTCTTATTTATTTTGGTTTTTGAGTCACACGTGGTGGCACTCAGAGCTGTGGCTCTTCTGGCTCTTCACTCAGAAATCCCTGACAGACTTGGGGGACCAGATGGAATGCCGGGAATTGAACCCAGGTCTGTCCCAAGTTGACTGTGTGCAAGACAAATGCCCTACCGCCATGCTATTTCTCTGGCCTCTCACATTCTTATTAATTTGAATTTCATTGCATCTAGCTTTTGCTCTTTTGGGGTCACTCCTACTTAATGGTGTTCAGAGGTTATCCCCAGCTAGGTGGTCTTTGTGTCTCTCCTGGCGTTGCTCAAGTACTACTCTCACCTTGATGCCAATGGCATCAATCTCATAAGTGCCAGGGGACCCTGGAGTGCTTGGGATCAAAATTAACCCCCTGCATGCAAAGCACGTGGTCTTGGACAATAACTTTTCTTTTTCAGAACTTTAAAAACATCTAATAGGAAGAAAGGTGATTGGATTTATAGGTTGGTGTGGGCGGTAGCTCATTGTGCATCTCTTGTCTTTTTCTCTCTGGCATTTTTTCAGAAGACCATGGCCTTAGAAGGTCAAAATTTAGACCATCATTTTCGAATAAAGCTTTTGAATATCGATTTCCAGCTGGGTCCCAAAGATGTGGAGTGTATGAAATTTCTAGTGACCCATCTACATTTAGTGCATCAGATAAAGCTGGAGGAATGCAAACGTGCTTTGGATATTTTTGATCTTTTCCTGCAAAATGATTGTTTGAGTGAGAACAACACCATTCTCCTAGCAGAACTCCTCTCTGTGGTCAAGAAACCTCTGTTGGATTACTTGGAAGACATCCAAGAGCTTTCAGAGAATGATGTGTTTTCCAGAAAGAACATCTTGTCCAGGTGAGGATAAATCTATAATATAGGATGGTCCAGAAAATAGAGACAAAGACCAGGAGGACCAAGCCATGGTAGGAAGCTTTTCACAAATAATGGTGGAGTATAGTTAGGGCAGAGAAGGGACCCCCCCATGACAATAATAAATGGAAATGATTACCCTGGACAGGAACTGGGTGCTAAAAGGAGGTAAAGTGGTAGGCATGATAGCCCTTCAATAACAGTAGTACTAACCAGTGTCTAAAAGGAAAGAGAGAGAGACAGAGAGAGAGAATGTCTGCTCCAGATGTAGGCAGGGTAAAGGGGAGGGGCGGGAAAGAAACTGGGGACATTGGTGGCAGGAAATGTGCAACGGTTATGGGTGTTGTAAGACTGAAACTCAGTCTCAACAACTTTACTGTGAGAAGTAAAATTCAAGATTACATGAACAACATTATAACTACAGTTTATAAAATAATTGATAAAAGAAGATTCTAACCAAGAGATGGTGAGCGTGGGGCCCGGAGAGATAGCACAGCGGCGTTTTGCCTTGTAAGCAGCCAATCCAGGACCTAAGGTGGTCAGTTCGAATCCCGGTGTCCCATATGGTCCCCCGTGCCTGCCAGGAGCAGCTATTTCTTAGCAGACAGCCAGGAGTAACACCTCCCTGAGCACCGCCGGGTGTGGCCCAAAAACCAAAAAAAAAAAAAAAAAAAAAAAAAAAAAAAAAAGATGGTGAGCTTCCGGAAATCAGGAAATGAGAGGTGGGTAGGTGATCAAAGCTGCAAAATCCCACTCTGGGCCTGGCAGGAGCTACTTGGCTTTGGTTTTGGTTTTGGTTTCAAGGAGGGCACACCGAAGGCTGCCTAAGTCTAACTCTGGGATTGGCTCTCAGGGGTCACTCCTGCTCCTGCCCAGCAGACCCTGTGGTGTTGGAGGCCTCTTCATGGAAACCATGTGCTCAGCTGAGCTGAGTGAGTTTTCAGGCCCACTAGTTATTTCCCAGCAATGCAGGGACTGAGGAGGCGGGATCCAGAGGCTGTGTGGGAGTCAGTGTGCTCTATGCTAAGGGTGTCTAACGTGATTCTCTTCCTTTTGCCCTTCTCAGAGATAAATATGACTTCCTAAAAATTCTTGTGGATATTGATTCCCACCTGGGGGATGATGAGGTGGCAGCTCTGAAATTTCTCTGTCGAGATTTGGTGAGTCAAGGAGCGCTGAAGAGGTGCACAAGGGCCTTGGATGTTTTTCATCTTCTGCTGACAGAGAAGGAAATGACTGAGAAAGACCATATTGTTCTGGTAGAACTTCTCACCATGGTCAAGGAGTCACTCCTGCAGAAACTCAGTTACAAGACAGAAGATGTGGAGAGACTTCTGTCCAACCAAAGGAAGATCCCGTTGTTCAGGTGAAGAGGTCTCTTATTGAGACAGGATGGTAGTTGACCTTATCTTTGAGATGACGAGCTTCAAGAGCTAAGGAGATGAGAAGTGGGGTACTAATGAGGTAGTGAAAGCTCAGCATTGGCCTGGCAGAGTAGAAAGTTGCTGCAGCAGTGGAGGGTGTGAGGGACATTAACCCCAATTTTACTTAGGAAAACTGGACTCCCAGAGGCCAGCCTGTGCTCCAGCCCTTGGACTGAGCTCACCTGCCCTCTTCACTCAGGAGTGAGTGATTGTCATGTTCACTCTTGTGCAGGATTTGAGAAGAAAAAGCAATGAGCATTCACAGGAGAAGCAGGACAAGCAAGGAGATGTCACTCAGCAGTAGAGGCATGTAATTTATGCCAAGTTCAGTTGTACAATTGAATACATAAAGAGTTGTGAAACAGGGAAGGAAATACATAGGTGATGATTTATCAATGGTCAGAATAGAAACAGCCTATCTTCTGAAATTTCACTGGCCAAGTATTAACCTCAAACAACTACAAAAGGAATAGTGTTTGAGATGTTATTATTATTTTGCTTTTTGGGCCACATCCTGTGATGCTCAAACATTACTTCTGGGTATATGCTCAGATATCGCTCCTGGCTAGGGATACCATATGGGACACCAGGGATCAAACCAAGGTCCATCCTGGATTCATCGCATGCAAAGCAAACGCTCTTCTGCTGTGCTATTGCTCTGGCCCTTGAAATGTTAATTTATTGTTATTTTTTTGGGGGGTGGGGACACCTGATTGTGCTATGGATTATTCCTGTTTCTGCATCAAGGGTCATTTCTGGTGGTGCTTAGGAGACCACAAAGGGTACCAGGGATTAAATCTTGGTTGACTATGTACAAGACATACAACCTATCTAGTGTCCCATGTCTGCAGACCCCAGAGATGTTATTTTATAGCCTCTCAGTGGTTTAGGAAGGAAACACAAAGATCTGGGGGTGAGTCAGGGCACTGGAGGGCCTGCCAAATGTCTTCCTGCCTTTTAGTTAGTGAGCAGGATCACTGGATCTGAAGATCTACTCCCATAGCTTACTAGATCTCATAATGGAATAGGCTCCTTTGAAGCTTAGCACTTTAGTGTTTGAATCTATAAAATGGAATTAAGAATTGTTTGCTGGGATCTGAGTAAGAACACGGTTTGTAGGGTATTCGCCTTTTAAACAGCCAACTTGGGTTCCATCCCTAGAATTCCCGAGCCTACCAGGAATAATTCCTGTGTGCAGAGTCAGGAATAAGCCCTGAGTGCAGCCGGGTGTGGCCTCCCCCAAAAAGAATTTTCTTTTAATCCAATGTGAAAGTGCAGAGTATTAGATAGTACCTCATAGGCATATTCAATACAGGAAATACACAGCCCCTAGCACCGCTGGGTAAGATCCTTAAGACTCTCAAGCATGTCTATGTGGTTTGGTATTACCCAGAACTCTCTGAAAGAGATCCCTGGGCTGCCTGTTTGAGCTGCTTGAGCCTGTTCTTGAACACACACACATTCACACAGACACACAGACAGACAGACAGACAGACACACACACACACACACACACACACACACACACACTTACACCTCTTTGCTTAGGTCCAAAGAGCTAGCAGAGGTATTAGAATCTCATAAAGAGACCCTGGTACCACATACCACTTCCCAGTATTATTTGAGTTGGGGACCTCAACTCAACTTGTCTGACTTGGCTTGGAAGCTCCTCAAAACCGTAGGGTTACCCTGGCACCCCCAACACTATCTCAGGGTTCAAATTGGACATTTAAGCACTAAGAGATCACAGGCCCTACCCAGCACAAAAAGTTTAGGGCACACTCACCAAAGCCCACCCTCACAACAGACCAAACAAATGTTATCATTTATCATTATCTTCCAATTGGAGGTAAAGTTTGTAAAATTGCTTGATTTACTCTGATGTTTTGTATATGTTGATACTGTCATTTGGTTGTGTCTTAGACAATTTCTCTATGGATTATCAAAGAATATCAACCGAAAGGATTTAAGAAAGATATGCCTCCATATGACAAATGACATCCCCAGAACATGGAAGGTGAGTGGGTACAGAGAAAAGATGGTTGACTTCATTGGTGTTTGGAAAGATGCTGAAGAGGATTTTTCAAGAGAGTTATATTTCTGCAGGAGAAAATATCTTTTTTGTTGGTGGGGGGGGGGGTCACACCAGTGGTAGTCTGGGGTTACTTCCTGGCTCTATACTTAGGAATCACTCCTGGTAGACTTGGGGGACCGTATAGGATGCCAGGGATAGAACCCTGGTCAGCCACATACATGGCAAATGCCCTCTTCTCTGGCAAATGCCCTCCCCTCTGTGCTATCACTCCAGACAGAAGAGAATATCTTTTTGTTTTGTTTTGCTTTTGGGTCACATCGGCAGCTCTCAGGAGTTACTCCTGGTTCTGCACTCAGAAGTCACTCCTGGCAGGCTTGGAGGACCATATGGGATGTCGGGATTCTAACCGGGATCTGTTTTTTGTTGGCCTTGTGCAAAGCGTTACCACTGTGCTATCGCTCCAGTTCAAAAGAGAATATTTTACCTTGACTAGAAATATGGACCTTGGTGTCTGACAAGTTTGGATGCTCATTGGATGCCACTGACTCCTAGAGTAGAGCAAATGGTGAAAACTTTCCACTTGTTCTCACTTGTGCCATTTTATCACTTACCTCTAGGATGATTGGGAGCACTGGAGGGAATCATGTGCAGTTGCATTCACCAGCATGGACCTGCATTTGGATCCTGGAAACTAGGCAGGAGTTGCTAACTACCCAGGTCTCCCTTGTGCTTTAGGATAGAGACATGTGTGGGATGTAATGAAGGAAGGAATAAAGTAACTACTGAGAACTGAATGTTCGTATTCTTGTTGTCAGCTAATAATTGTTTTGGTCTTGGGTAAGACAGGAGGGTGCAAAAGAACATCTTCCCTTTTCAGAACGGAAATAGTTTCTGTTTTTGTTTTTGCCATACTTGGCAGTGCTCAGGGATTACTCCTGGCTCTGTGCTCAGAAATCGCTCCTGGCTCAGGGAACATAGGGATGCTGGGGATCGAACCCACATCCATTCTGTGTCAGCCACATGCAAGGCAAATGCAGTACCACTGTGCTACCACTCGGGCTCCTGAACAGAAGTATTTTCTTTTTCTTTTCTTTTCTTTTCTTTTCTTTTTTTTTTTTTTTTGGTTTTTGGGGTCACACCCGGCAGTGCTCAGGAGTTACTCCTGGCTCCATGCTCAGAAATTGCTCCTGGCAGGCACGGGGGACCATATGGGGCACTGGGATTTGAACCGATGACCTTTTGCATGAAAGGCAAACGCCTTACCTCCATGCTATCTCCCGGGCCCTTCTTTTCTTTTCTTTTCTTTTCTTTTCTTTTCTTTTCTTTTCTTTTCTTTTCTTTTCTTTTCTTTTCTTTATTTAAAGTAGACACACTTGGCTTAGTTCAGGGGTTATTCCTGGCTCTACATTCAGAAATTATTCCTGGCAAGCTTGGGGAACCATATGGGATCTTGGGAATTGAACCCAGGTTGGCTGTGTGCAAGGCACACATACTCTTCCTGCAGCCCACTGGTGATAATCTTATCACACTATTCTAGTTGTATTCCTCCACTGCTATTTTTACTATATATATTTTTGTTTTGTTTTGTTTTTGGCCACACCTGGTGATGCTCAAAGTTTACTCCTGGTTATGTGCTCAGAAATTGCTCCTGGCTTGGGGGACCATATGGGATGCCGGGGGATCAAACTGCGGTCTATCTTAGGCTAACACACACAAGGCAGATGCCTTACCCCTTGCGCCACTTCTCTTGCCTCTATTTTTTACTATATTTTAAGCTATGAGCAGATTTCAAAAACATAGAAAAATAAGTCACATGGAAGAAAGTGGGGCAGAGAAGTAGTAAAGTGGACTTGCTGTGTATGTGCCAACTTGAGTTCAACCCCAAAAGTATGCACAGTCCTGAGAGTACCACCATGAATAATCCATGGGTGCAGAGTTAGGAATAAACTGAGCACAAAACTTTGTTTTGCTACAACAAAACAAAACAAATCATATATGGAAATGATGAATTGTAGAACTCAATCAGCTCATTTTCTCAACACATTCAAGTCTATAGTACAACTTTCTATGCCGCACTTTCCTGAGATCAATCAACTGACTTGGTTGACTATGAATTTCACATCCCTTATTTGGCTTTTGACTCTACATTGCAGCATTTGAGATTACTCTTGATAGTTCTTGGGGAGACCATGCAGTGCCAGCAATAGAACTTGGATCACCTGCATTTAAGTGTGTGCTACATGTCGTTGAGTTATGGCTTCAGTCCATAGTTTTTGTGGGGGGTACCCAAGGAATGCTCAGGGGTTCCTTCTGGCCTTGTGCTCAGAAATCACTTCTGTAGGTGTTCTGGGGACTATGTGGGATGCTTGGGAATAAAACTTGGATCTGCTGTGTGCAACTACCGAAGCCACTGTACTATCTCTCAGACTTACAGTTCATAATCTAACATATATATTTAAAGCACCCTGGTTTACTGTTACCGATGATAGGTTTCATGCATATTTCCACACCAGACCCTTCAGGAAAGAGTCCACATTCCTTTATCACTGTCCCAATGTTTCCTCCCCTTCCTTGTTCTATCCCTCACCTATTCCCTATCCATGGTAAGCTTTGTATGAAAGATTTATTCTCAGTTCTGTTGCCTTTGGGTATTTGTTATGTTCCTACACTGTTTCTTTATTATTACATTTTTGAGAGAATTTTTTAAATTTTAATTTTAATTGATTAATTAATTAATTAATTGGGTTTTGGGCCACACTTGATGGCGTTCAGGGGTCACTCCTGGCTCTGAGCACAGAAATCGCTCCTGGCAGACTTGGGGAACCTTATGGGATGCTGGGGATCGAACCTGTATCTGTACTGGGTAGGCAGAGTGCAAGGCAAATGCTCTACTGCTATGCTATCACACTGGCCCCTTTTGAGAGAGATAATTCTGTGTTTGCCCCTCTCCTTTAGACTCACTTTACTCAAAATATTTTGTATAACCATACATAAAAAACAAATTGTATTATTTCATTTTTCTTAAAGAAAAGTAGTATTCCATGGTATATAAATACCATAGATCCGATCCATAGTTTCTCTGTGTTCTTGGCCAGATGGGTTGTTTCCAGATTTTGTCTACCTTGATTAGAGCTGCAATTAACATAAAACTGTAAATATCTTTTCTGAATAGAATTTATGAGCCTTTGGGGTAGATGCCAAGAGGTGGAAGTGCTGGATCATTTGGAGGCTTGATTCCAAGTTTTTGACAAGTGGTCATACTCTTTCCAAAAAGACTAAACCAATTGGCATTACCACTAACAATGAATGAGGATTGCCTGGTGTTCACATCCATATCAGCACTGATTGCTTAAGTTCTGTTTGATAGGTGCTAGTTTTACAGAGTATTGTTTTGATATGCATTTTCCTAATGATATGTGATGGAATTATATTTTTCACTACCATTTAGATATTATAAGTGCTCTTTGAGGATGTTGTTATTGATTTCTCCACCTATTTTTATGGGGTTGAATTATTTTCCTTGTAAAGTTTTAGCAGTGCTTTCTATATCTCTGATATGAACTCATTATTTAGGATGAGTGATGAGAATATATATATATATATAATTCTAGACTCTAGAATATTTCTTATTCTTTGAGGTGCAGAATCTTTCTATTTTGTTGTAATCCCATTAGTTGATTTAATTTGATGTGATTCATTTGTTTACTTTTGCTTCTCTTTGCTTTGCCAATGATGTTGAATACTTGAAGCCCCTCTAACTTCAGTGACATGAATAGGTCTGCCTAGATTTTCCTCAATATAACTTCTGACTTCAGGTCTTTCAACCATATTGATTTGACTTTTGTTCATGATGTTAGAAAGGATTATGAATTCTTTTTTTTTTTTTTTTTGGTTTTTGGATCACACCCGGCAGCTCTCAGGGGTTACTCCTGGCTCTATGTTCAGAAATCGCTCCTGGCAGGCTCGTGGAACTATATGGGATGCCAGGATTCGAACCACCATCCTTCTGCATGCAAGGCAAACGCCTTACCTCCATGCTTTCTCTTAGGCCCCGGATTATGAATTTTTTTTTTGCCTGTAATTACCAGTTTTCCTATTACCACTTGTTGAAGAGATTTTCTTTGTCTCACTTTATATTATTTGCACTTTTATTAACGAGTAGCTCTCCGTGGACCAGAGCAATACCACAGCAGTAGGGCGTTTGCCTTGCACGTGGCTGACCCAGGATGAACCTGGGTTCAATTCCAGGTGTCCCATATGGTCCCCCTTGCCAGGAGCAATTTCTGAGTGCATAGCCAGGAGTAACCCCTGAGCATCACTGGGTGTGGCCCCAAAACAACAAAACAAAATAAAGCAAAAAGATTAGCTGCCCATATAACAAAGAACCTATTTATATATTCTTTATTCTATTTGTTGGTTTGAGAGTTTGTCCTTTGTAGTACTATACTACTTTAATTATTACAGCTTTATAGTACTATTTGAAATTAGGAAAAGCAAAGCACCCAAGTTTTAAAATAAAATTGCTTTGACTATTAGAAATAGGGACATTTTCAGGAGTGTTTGTTCCATTCCCTTGAAGCATGTACTGGGTAATTTTTTTTTAATAGAAACTGCATTGAATTTTTACAGTTGTATGGGCAATGTTACCATTTGACTATGTGAGTTTTGCTTACCATTTATTGAGCTTATTTATTTTTTTAAGAGAAACCCTGTGGTTTCATTGTCCTTTGTATTGTTTTTATTTATTCTAATTCATTAATTTTCTACTTTTTTTTCCTGGGCCACACACGGTGGCAGTGCTCAGGGGTTATTCTCGGCTATCTGCTCAGAAATAGTTCCTGGCAGGCATGGGGGACCATATGGGATGCTGGAATTCGAACTGACCACCTTAGGTTCTGGATTGACTGCTTGCAAGGCAAACACCACTGTACTATCTCTCCAGCCCCTACTTTTTCTTTCTTAACTTCCTTTTCTGCTTGCTTTGAGTTCTTTTTGTTCATTGATTTCTAGTTGATTAAGCTATGTAGTTAGGCTATTTATGTGGTCTTTTTCTTGTTTCCAGATGAATGGTTGCATTAATGCTATGACTGCTGCCCTTAATGCTGCTTTTGCCTATAAGTTCTGATATCTCATATCCTCATTCCCATTTAGTTTCATTAGTCTTTTATTTTTATTATTATTTTTTGGTGTTTTTTTTGGGTCACACCCGCCAGTGCTCAGGGGTTATTCCTGGCTCCATGCTCAGAAATTGCTCCTGGCAGGCACGGGGGACCATATGGGGCACCAGGATTTGAACCAATGACCTTTTGCATGAAAGGCAAACACCTTACCTCCATGCTATCTCCTGGGCCCCATAGTCTTTTATTTATTTTATTTTATTTCTTCTTATACCCACTTACTGTTTGGTAGTGAACTGTTTAATATCCAAGCATTTGAATCCAAATTTGAGTCCTAATTTGAGTCCCTCAAATTTTCCTTTGTGATTAACTTCTATTCCAATGCATCATAGTCTGAGATGATATTTGTTATAATCTATCCTCTTAATGTAAAAAGGTGTGTTCTGTGGCTCAGTATGCTATATCTTTTTTTTTTTTTTTTTTTTTTTTTTTTTTTTTTTTTTTTTTGGTTTTTGGGTCACACCCGGCAGTGCTCAGGAGTTACTCCTGGCTCCATGCTCAGAAATTGCTCCTGGCAGGCACGGGGGACCATATGGGGCTCCGGGATTTGAACCGATGACCTTTTGCATGAAAGGCAAACGCCTTACCTCCATGCTATCTCCTGGGCCCCAGTATGCTATATCTTTGAGCTTGTCCCAAGTGCATTGGAGAAAATTGTGTATTTGACTTTGGGGGCAGATAAAAGACACAATATATGGCTGCTAAGACCACCTTCTCCATTTTTCCTTCAAAGTCAGTGTTTGTTGAGTTTTAGTTTAGTTGATCTATCCTACAGTGATAAAGCATTTTTGAAGTATCCAACTACAATTGTGTTGCTATCAATCTTCCTTCAATTCTATTAGTAGTTGTTTTAAATATTTTGATGGCCCCTTATTAGGTACATAAACACTTAAGAGTGTGGATTCTTCCTGATGTACATACCCCTTGATGATTAAAAATAACCATCACTGAAATACTTCCTGAAATAAAATGTATAAATAGTCAATAGGCACGTGAAAAGGTGCTCATCAGCACTCATGATCAGAAAATAAAAACAAGGAGTTAGCATATCATGCCAATGAGAATGCACATCACCAAAAATCTGGAAACAGCCAGTATTGGTGGTGACGTGGTAAGGAAGGAGCTCCTATTCACTGTTGGTAGGAATATCTTCTGATGCAACCATTATCAAAAGCCATATGGAGATCCATCCAAAAAATTTGAATAGGGGCCAGAGCTATAGCATACGGATAGGGTGTTTTCCTTGAATGCAGCTAATCCAGGATGGACCTCTGTTCGATCCCCCAGTGTCCCATATGGACCCAGAGCCAGGAGCAATTTCTAAGTGCAGTCAGGAGTGGCCCCTGAGCATCACTGGAGTGGTCCAAAAGCAAATAAATAAATAATTAAACCAAAAAATTGGGAATAGAAGAACCATATAATCCAGGGAAACTATATTTGGGAACTATCTACAACAGGGGTAGCGAACAAGTTCGACACAAAGAGCCAAAATTTTAAACTGTGAGAGTCAGAGAGCCACACCATGCAGTGACCTGTCAAAACAAACACTCACACAAAAGCATCTGCTTTTAACAATAATCTATGAAACACATATTGCATTTTGCCATTTTGAGTGAGGGTCAAAATCCTGCAGTGATGTTGAGGGTGTTCTGTGTCCTCCACACTAAAAACGACCGGCAAGATGTGACCCAATATATGACACATGGGTTTCCCGCTCGCTGGCCCATGCAGTTGTTTCCAAGGGATGGGAGACGGGATGACACAGCCTGGGGGCAGGAGGGACTCCGCACTTGGAGATCTCTCCTCAGAGGTCCCTCCTCAGAAGCAGCAGAACAAAATCCGAACTTGGCAAAGAGTCACAGTATACAAAATAATGATAAGAGGCAAAGAGTCAGAGAGCCGGGGGGCTGGGCGGTGGGCTGGAGGTAAGGTGCCTGCCTTGCCTGCGCTACCCTAGGACTAGGACGGACCGTGGTTCGATCCCCCTGGTTTCCCATATGGTCCCCCAAGCCAGGAGCGACTTCTGAGCGCACAACCAGGAGTAACCCCTGAGCGTCACCGGGTGTGGCCCAAAAACAAAAAACAAACAAACAAACAAACAAAAACATTAAAACTGAATGTTTTTAGGAAAAAAAAAAAGAGGCAAAGAGCCACATTCATTTTGGCCGGGAGCCGCATGCGGCTCAAGAGCCACGTGTTCGCCACCCCTGAATTCTATAAAGTACAAAAATATTGATTCAAATTGAGGTATGCACACATATGTTCATCCTCACACTTAATACTATAGCCAAGAAAAGGAAACAATACAAACACCTAAATACAAATAGAATCATAAGTTGTGGAACATATACATAATAGAATAATTCATATCATAATTTACATCATGCAAGTTGTAGCAACATGGATGGACCTAGAGGATTTCATGCAGAGTCAAGTCTGTCAGAGGGAAGGGACAGATACAGAATAATGTCTTATACATGGGATTGAAAGATATATAACAAGGCAGCAACAAAGGTCCAAAGCTAATATAAAGGGAGAATTGATACACAATTGAGTTGGGGAGACTTGGCAGAGAGAGGTCTTGGGATCCTGGGAAGATGGAGGGAACATGCTGGTGATGAGTGTGTTGTTAGAATTATGGGCATCAGAATCATTAAAAAAAAAACATTATAAACCAGAGAATCTAAATTGATACTAAAATATTTAAAGATTAAAAAAGCTTACTCCAGCTTCATGATCAGGGGTCACTCTTGGTGGGGAATAATCTGGGGATTGAACCATGGTGAATTTCTTGGCAACCAGTCTAAGATAGATTTTGTTTTGTTTAGTCCGTTTTGTTTTTGGGATTTTTGTTTTGCTTTGTTTTGGTTTTTGGTTTTTAGTGTTTGGGCGACACCTGGTAGCCCTCAAGGGTTTCTCATGACTCTGCTTAGAAGTCACTCCTGGCAGGCTTGGGAGACTATGTGGGATGCTGAGGATTAGTAAACAAATGTCTTTCCAAAGTGCTCTCACTCTGTCTCTGGCCCCTGTTTAGTCCGTTTCTTTGTTTTATTTCATTATATCCCTCATATGACTAATTTGTTCTTTCATTCAAACCTACATTTTTATTTAGAATGAATCATCTCCATCTCCACTTTTATCCTTATTTATTCCTTTGTTTTGTTTTTGTTTTTGTGTCACACCTGGCAGCGCTCAGGGGTTACTCCTGGCTCTATGCTCAGAAATTGCTCCTGGTAATGAATCACCTCCATTTTTATCCTTATTTATTCTTTTGTTTTGTTTTGTTTTGTTTTTGTTTTTGGCTTTTGGGTCACACCTGGCAGCGCTCAGGATATACTCCCGACTCTATGCTCAGAAATTGTTCCTGGCAGGCTCTTGGGACCATATGGGATGCCGGGATTCAAACCACCGACCTTTTGCATGCAAGGCAAACACTTTGCCTCCATGCTGCCTTTCTGGTCCCTATCCTTATTTATTCGTTTTTTTGTTTTTCGATTTTTGGTTTTTGGTTTTTGGGTCACACCCGGCGGTGCTCAGGGGTTACTCCTGGCTGTCTGCTCAGAAATAGCTCCTGGCAGGCACAGGGGACCATATGGGACACCAGGATTCGAACCAACCACCTTTGGTCCTGGATCGGCTGCTTGCAAGGTAAACGCCACTGTGTTATCTCTCTGGGTCCCTTATTTATTCTTAAGAATCTTTTACAGACTGTGCTTTGAAGAAAAGTATATACTGAATGATACAGTCTTCCCCACCCTGCCTTTATTTTACATAAAGATGCTCTAACTCCTTCCCAAATACTCCTTTCCAAAATAGTTTGACAGTAGAAGATGAAAAGGATGAAATAATCCATGGTAACGTGAATATGTAAAGAATAGAATAGAACATTTGGGACCCGGAGAGATAGTACAGTGGTGTTTGCCTTGCAAGCAGCCGATCCAGGATCAAAGGTGGTTGGTTCGAATCCCGGTGTCTCATATGGTCCCCCAAGCCTGCCAAGAGCTATTTCTGAGCAAACAGCCAGGAGTAACCTCTGAGCACCGCCGGGTGTGGCTCCCACAAAACAACAACAACAACAAAAAAGAGTGCTGCAAGAATAGAACATTCTTTATTTGTTTGTTTGTTTTTGATAGCATACCCAGAGTGCTGAAGTTTTACTCTGGCCTTATGAATAGGGATCACTCCTTTGAAGCTTGGGGAACTGATATGGAGATTCCTCCAAAAACTGGAGCTTGAGTTCCCATATGATCCAGATATATCACTCCTAGGGATATAGCCTAGGAACACAACAATACAATACAAAAATCCCTTCCTCACACCTATATTCATTGAAGCACTATTTACAATAGCCAGACTCTGGAAACAACCAAGATTCCCTTCAACAAATGAATGGCTAAAGAAACTGTGGTATATATACATAATGGAATATTATGCAGCTGTCAGGATAGATGAAGTCATGAACTTTTCCTATACATAGACGTGCATGGAATCTATTATGATGAGTGAAATAAGTCAGAGGGAGAGAGATTGATGCAGAATAGTCTCCCTCATCTATGGGTTTTAAGAAAAATAAAAGACGTTTTTTGCAATAACCCTCAGAGACAAAAGAGAGGAGGGCTGGAAGGTCCAGCTCATGACATGAAGCTCACCAAAAAGAGTGATGAATTCAGTTAGAGAAATAACTACATTGATAACTATCCTAATAATGTGAATGAGTGAGGGAAGTAGAAAGCCTGTCTATAGTACAGGTGGGGGTGTGGTTGGGAGGAGGATGATTTGGGACATTGGTGATGGGAATGTTGCACTGGCGAAGGGGAGTGTTCTTTACATGACTGAAACCCAACACGATCATATTTGTAATCATAGTGTTTATATAAAGATAGTTTTAAAAAGAAGCTTGGGGAACCATATGAGGCTCTAGAACTTGAACCCTCATGCAAGTCAAATGCTCTAAACTCTCTACTGTCTCTTCAACCCCTTAAAAGAGGGTATTTGGTTTTTGTTTGGTTTGTTTGGGGGCCACATTCTGTGATGTTCAAAGCTTATTCCTGGCTCTTTGTTCAGGGATTTTTCTTGCAGGCTCTGGAGACCCTATGGGATGAAATGTGCCAGGCAAGCACCCTACCATTCTCCTAGAAGATCTTTGTTTTTGTTTTTGTGTTGCTGGATATCAATACTCCTGTGCTAAATCCCCAGTCCACTCACTATTTGATGTTAGCACATACTGATGTTCAATATTTGGGAGCAAACTCTAGGGGTGCTTGGTTCTGAGATATAAGCCAGATTGAAGTTCAGCACTGGGGCCCAGGAATGTTCTACTAGATCAGTGGAAACCATGAGGTGCAGGTTCTGGTGTGGGGTGAGGATGAACTCAAAGCTTGACATACTTGTGCCTTCAACTTCAACTGCCCCACTCATACACTATATATATTTGAAATTTTGGGGGGTTGCCACATGGATTATTTAATATTTGCCATTTGTTTCTCCATTGGCTACCATTTGGTTACCCAGAAGATACAACTTATATATAAATCCTTGATTTTTTTTTCTTTTACTTAGTGTTTTTCAGATAATCACCAGGATTACTTTTTTGTTCTTTTCATTTTTTTGGTCATTTCTGAAAGTGATTGGTTATAAAAAGATTTATATTTTTTGGGGGGTCACACCTGGCAGCACTCAGGGGTTACACCTGGTTCTATGCTCAGAAATCACCCCAACAGGCTCGGGGGACCATATGAGATGCCAGAATTTGAACCACCGTCCTTCTGCATGCCTTGCCTCCATGCTATCTCTTTGGCCCCCAGATTTATACATTTTTAACACTTGGACCTAAGCCATTTTGATGACTTTTTAATTCTTTGAAGTAATTGACCACATACTAGTTTAAATTATGCCATTTCTGCCTCTTCACATTAGTTCCTAGCTCTCCTAGAAATTGCCTGGTGGCCTTGATGGCTGCATTTCTGCTGCATAATCTCAGGGTCTTTGTGAGCCTTCTTTGTCTTTTAAAAATATTTTTGAGGGGTCTCAATACCCAGCAGTGTTCAGGGATTATTCCTAGATCTTTGCTTTAGGATCACTCCTGAAAGGTATCTAGTGACCTTATGGTATGTGTAGGATCTAACCCAGGCCTGCCCTGTGCAAGGCATGAACACACAGTATGGTGGTTCCTTCTAACCTTTAGTGCACTTTCTGAACAAACCTAGACTGTCATTTCACCAAAAAGTCAAGGTTTCTTTTCATAAGAAATTTTATTTCAGAACTATTTATTTCAGTCATCTTGAATTTTGCTTCATTGCCTTCCAAGTAACTCTTAAACTCTCTAGTCTTATTGCAGAGACACTTCCCAAACAAGTGACCCCTGCAAGCTGAGAGCCTCTCCTAATCCTCTTTTCACCAGAGTAGTTCATCTGCCTACCATTGCTTCTCTCTAACCCATTTCCTTCTCCAACCTATTCTTACAATCCTGATTTGAAAACAAATCAATTTATGCTTTTTTTTCCTCCTTAAGAACAACTATTGGGGGCCTAGGAGATAGCATGGAGGTAAGGCATTTGCCTTTCATGCAGAAGGTCATCGGTTCGAATCCCGGTGCCCCAGATGGTCCCCCATGCCTGCCAGGAGCAGTTTCTGAGCATGGAGCCAGGAGTAACTCCTGAGCATTTGCCTGGAGAGCTGTCAGGAGTGACTGAGCTTTACTGGGAATGGCCCTTTAAACTAAAGTTAGAGTAAAATAAAATAATAATAATGATAATTTCTATTATTATTTTGATATGAGAATAAATTTAGTAGAGATCAACTTCTAATGCTTCCCATCCCACACTCTCCTATGGCTCAACTGTAGCCCTCACTGCAAACCTGTATACAGTGGTCATGTAAGTAATATGAAATGAATGAATCACCATTGGAAGGTAAATGTGACATCACTGAATCTTTTACAGAGCCCTTTGGATTGGCTGATGCATCTGGAAGAAGCAGATAAAATAAACGCAACAAGTGTGGAGTACCTGGAGAAAATCTTTGAACGAACTAAACGGAGCCTTTTGGCACATATTAAAGATTACAAAAAAACAGAAGGTAAATACCTCACTCTTTTAAAAAATTAATTATTATTATTATTATTATTATTTTTTTTTTGGTTTTGGGGCCACACCCAGTGGCGCTCAGGGGTTACTCCTGGCTATGCGCTCAGAAGTCGCTCCTGGCAGGCACGGGGGACCATATGGGAACCGGGGGATCGAACCGTGGTCCATCCTAGGCAAGGCAGCAGGCACCTTACCTCCTGCGCCACCTCCCGGCTCCCAAAAAATTAATTATTTAAGCATCATGATTACAAACATGTTTATAGTTGGGTTTCAGTTATAAAAAAGAATATCCTCTTCACTAATACAACATTCCCACCACCATCTCCCTCCTCCACCACCCAAATACCTTGTTCTTGCTTATGCCAGAACATGGGCATTTAGACCATTTGACCCTCGATCATATGTAGTCATTGCTTTGCTCTCTCAAATTTGTTATTTCTCTCAGTGTAATGAATGTACTTTTTGAGACAGATGGAAGACTTCACTCCCATGGGGAAAACTAATCTCTGACACAAGACTTCTGGTTCTGAGCTGGACTGAAGAGTACAGGGAATGAGGCTGAATGGAAAGCATCAATGATGAAGGACTTGCATTTGCTCCTAACAAAGGGCAGTGTTAGACTGGCCCAGGTTCTGTCTTCTCCTCTCCCCTCCTCCTTTCCTCTCCTATCCCCCCTATTTCTCACTCTTCTCATCTGTCTCTTCTCTCCTCTCCCCTTCTCACCTCCTTTTCATCGCCTCTCCTCTCCTCTCCCTCCTCTCTTCTTTTCTCCTCTTCTCTCCTCTCCTCACCTCTCCTCACCTTTTCTCTCCTCTTTTCTCCACTCTTCTCCTCCCCCTCCCATTCTATCCCCTTTTATTTTATTTTATTTTATTTTTGGTTTTTGGTTCATACCCATTGGTAATCAGGGGTTATTCCTAGCTCTGAGCTTGGAAGTCGCTCCTGGCAGGTTCAGAAGACCATATGGGATGCTGGGATTTGAACGGGGGTCAGTCCTTGTGTTGACTTCATGCAAGGCAACTGCCTTGTTGCTCTGCTATAGTTCCAGCCCCTCTTCTAGTCTTGTCTGGCTACTCTACTCTCCTCTTCTCTTTTTTCTTCTCCCCTCTTTAATAAGTGCCTTCCCAGTGTGTTCTATGGCCCTAGGAATACTCCATGAATACTAACTTGGGCAGAGTGACCTGAATGCTCAATGCTCAGGCCCAGCAGTGTGAGGGGCAAATCAGGCCTTACCTGGTGTGTGATGGTGGTGGGGAAACAGTACTTTCAATTCAGAGATTGGACTTGAAGCCTGTGCATGCAGATTCCAACCCTTTGACTACCCCATCCAAACTCACATATGGTGGGGGAGATTTTATGTGTGGAGAACTCTATGAACCTACACTTTATTTTAAAAGAACTTATTTTGGTCATGGCCTTGGCTATCTATTCACCAGATATGAGGTTTGTTTCCTCTCTGTGGATCCATTTCCAGATGTTCAGGTAGAGGTGTGTCTTGTAAACAAGCTAGTGTAGCACCAAGTGAGAGAATCACCTTCCTTAATCATGAGCTTTCTCACTGATGCCTTCCCAGTAGGTTTAGTGATGTGATGGTACTTGGACGGGCTTGGGAAGAGCTGACATATTATTCCCAGAGGAACCGGAAGTCTGAGAATACACCAGAGTGTGTTCTGCTTAGTGAAACTTGAAGGCTTTAGATTGGTTTTTGTCCTGCTCAAATGGGGCCTTTTTAAATTTTTTTGGTAGCTGCTCTGCTTCTCTCTATTCAATGCCTGAATAGAGCTCTAGCCAGGGGCACATGTGTAGATTCATGTGCACTCAACCCATTCCCTGGTAGAAATCTAGAAAAGAGTTTTCTGGGGGGAAAATCTATTTGAAAACTTGATTCCTCTTTTTAGGAGACCCAGTAACTCTGGCCTCGTCTAACCCATTGGAAGCACCGGCTAATCCCAGTGAAAATGTTTGGATCGATTCTTCAGTTTCTCACCAACTAGGAGATGGTCCTTAACAACGTTGGAAATTCTAAAGTGTTAACTTTGTCTTCAGTCTTCTGCCTCTCTATGTAATATTCTATATTCTTCTCACCTATTTCTATAAATATCAGAAGAGATGTCTTTATTTTTCTTTTTCTTTGAACCACCCCTGGCAGTGCTTAAGCACTAATCTCCTCTGTGTTTAGGGATTATTTATAGAGGGAACATGTGGTGCTGAGACATTGGATTTGAGCTTCCTGATTGACAGAAAACATTCAGTCCTTTAAATTGCTTCTCTGTTGTTTTATTTATTTTTTATTTTTGGGCCACACCCAGTGACACTCAGGGTTTACTCCTGGCTATACCCTCAGAAATGGCTCCTGGCTTGGGGGACCATATGGGATGCTGGGGGATTGAACTGCAGGGCTCATCCTAGGTTAGCTCATGCAAGGTAGATGCCTGACCACTTGTGCCACCACTCTGGCCCCTCTCTGTTTTTTGTTTTTTTTTTGGGGGGGGGGAGGCCACACCCAGCAGTGCTCAGGGGCTACTCCTGGCTATCTGCTCAGAAATAGCTCCTGGAAGGCACAGGGGACCATATGGGACACTGGGATTCAAACCAACCACCTTTGGTCTTGGATTGGCTGCTTGCAAGGGAAACACCGCTGTGCTATCTCTCCGGGCCCCTCTGTTTTTTTTTAATTAATTATTTTATTTTATGTTTTGTGAAACTTGTACTTACTGACTTCAGGGGCTATTTTTGATTTGGTGCTCAGTGTTCACTTTTGGTGGTATTACAGGAATATGCATAGCTGGGCTTGAAACTTGGTTCTCTTGTATGAAGAACCAAAACACTAGTCCTTTGTGTAAGCTCCTTGGCCCCTCAAGAATGTATTGGCCTTTGGTGATGGAGGTGCTTTATTTTCCATCCAGTGAAGTATTCAAACTGCCTGATTTACAGAGACAATAATTTCTTGTTTTGTTAATATTGTTTTTTGCATGGATCAAGATTTTCCATTTTTTCAGGAGTTCAACTGAAGGCAATTCAGCTAATGTGAAACATATACTGCTTATTATTGACTTCAAAAATAAATTACATGTATTTATAAATTCATATTGTGATTGCTTATATTTTTATGTTCATTAATAAAGCAGAAAGATATTTACCTATTTATCATTAATCTGGTATTGCAGAATAGACACCTGTATGCATGTGCACATACAGATATGCATATATATGTTTGTAGACCACACTGGGCAGCGCTCCAGGATTACTTCTAGCTTTCACTTAGGAATCACACCTGGCGATTCTCAAGGGAGCAATATGGGATGCCAGGGATTGAATGTAGGACAGTTAGAAACAAGACAAGTGCCCAAAGTACTGTATTTGCTTTATATTCTAAGTGTATATTATATATATATATGTATTTCTTATTCGTTTTTTAGGGTTTTTTGTTTTGTTTTGTTTTTGGGTCACACTCAGTGATACTCAGGGCTCACTCCTGGCTCTGCTCTTAGGAATCTCTATTAGAGGGCTTGGGAGATCATATGGAATTCTGAGGATTGAATTGGGGTTGGCTTTATGCAAGGCAAAGTCCTATCCACTGTGCTATTGCTCTGACTTCATGGGAGAAAAATGTTGAGGACATGGTAGGGTCTCATGGGGACATCTAGGAAGTAAGAAGAAGCAGAACTGGTGAATCTACACTTCACACTCCACCTAGCTGATGAATACCACCACATAGAAAAATCCACAATACAAGTGTGACAATGGGGAAACAACACATGCCAACATAGAGAATGAAGATGGCAACTCTGATGTCCCCAAAACAGCCAACTATCTAGTTAGTCACTTAGATATGGGGTTTAGAGAAGAAATATGGATGACATTCACAGAACTCAAAGAAAGTATAGATCGAGTTGAACAGAACACTAATAAGAACCAAGAGGATATGAATATAGAAATCAGAAAACTCCAAACTGAAATAACAGGTCTGAAAAACTCAGTAGATGAATTGAAAATCTCAATAGAAAGCCTCTCCAATAGGGTAACAGCAGCTGAGGATAGAATTAGTGAGCTGGAAGATGAGATGCATAACAACTTCATACAGTAGAAGAGATTGGAAAAAAAATTACTCAAAGAATGTGAAGAGATGAAAATAGAAGTCTTTGATAAGCTCAACAGAAACAGCTTAAAAATCATTGGAGTCCCAGAGACCCAGGAAGAAAACCCCCAAAAAGAATCAACAGTCAAGGACATCATTACAGAGAAACTACCAGAGCTAAAGACTAATTGCAAACAAATCCTGCATGTCCAAAGAGTGCCAGCTAAAAGAGACCCATGGAAAATCACCACAAGACACATCCTAGTCACAATGACAAATCCCACAGATAGGGTTAGAATACTAAAAGCAGCAAGATCAAAACGAGAAATTACATTCGGGGCCCGGGAGATAGCATGGAGGTAAGGCGTTTGCCTTTCATGCAAAAGGTCATCGGTTCGAATCCCGGTGCCCCATATGGTCACCGTGCCTGCCAGGAGCAATTTCTGAGCATGGAGCCAGGAGTAACCCCTGAGCACTGCCTGGTGTGACCCAAAAACCAAAAAAAAAAAAAGAGAGCGAGAGAAATTACATTCAAGGGAGCATCCTCGAGATTTACAGCAGACTTGTCACAAGAAACCCTCAAGGTCAAAAGGCAGTGGTGGGACATAGTGACAAAACTCAATGAAATAGGGGCCGGGCGGTGGCACTGGAGATAAGGTGCCTGTGCTAACCTAGGACGGACCACGGTTCGATTCCCCCTGGTTCCCCATATGGTCCCCCGTGCCTGTCAGGAGCGACTTCTGAGTAACCTCTGAGTAACCTCTGAGCATCACCGGGTGTGACCCAAAAACCAAAACAAACCAAACCAAAACAAAACAACAACAACAAAAAAACCTCAATAAAATAAATGCTTCACCTAGAATGGTGTACCCAGCCAGACTCACTTTCAGGTTTGAAGGAAGTATACATAGCTTCAAGGATAAAAATACAACTCAGCAACACCGTTTTTACTATGCTCCTTTGACTCTAAACCTTAAAAAAAAACCACTTAAACTTTTGAAGTTAACTTAAACTAATATGCATGTGCATGGAAATGTAAAAAACTACTACGTCTTCAAGTTTAAGGAGTTACATAAATTTTATGGCTTTAGATTGCTTTGTGTACCGCTAAGAAAATTTATAATGTACTACAATCTGGGGTCTTGAGGGACAAAGTAATTGTACATGGGTTCTGTTTTATCTTTCTTTGATTGTAAGTTTAAAATTAAGGTGTCAGTAGGGGGATTTCTTCTGAGAACTCTGATTTTGGGTGATTGTCCTTCCACTGTAACTTTACCTTGTCCTCTTTCTAGGCATCATTGTTCACATAACTAAAAATTAAAAAAAATAAACAAACAAAAAAAAACAACTCAGAAACTTTGTAGACTCAAAATCAGCCTTAAAAGAAAAACTGAAAGGTATACTTTAAGACAAGACTGACCAACAAACACACCAAACTTCTACACAGAGATGGCATTAAACCCCATGACAATAATCTCTCTCAATGTCAATAGACTAAATGCACCAGTTAAAAAACACAGAGTGGCTAAATGGATCAAAAAATTAATCCAACCATCTGTTGCCTATAAGAAACATACCTGAATACTCAGAACAAGCATAGGCTCAAAATCAAAGGCTGTAGGAAAATCATGTAAGCAAACAACACCCTTAAAAAGGCTGGAGTGGCCATACTATATCAGATGACACAAACTTTAGACTCAGAAAAGTTGAAAGGGGGGGCCCGGGAGATAGCATGGAGGTAAGGCGTTTGCCTTTCATGCAAAAGGTCATCTGTTTAAATACCGGTGCCCCATATGGTCCCCTGTGCCTGCCAGGAGCAATTTCTGAGCATGGAGCCAGGAGTAACCCCTGAGCACTGCCGGGTGTGACCCAAAAACCAAAAAAAAAAAAAAAGAAAAGTTGAAAGGGACAAAGATGGACATTTTATACTAATCAAAGGATATGTACAACAGGAAGAAATCACATTCCTAAACATATACACACCCAATGAGGAACCAACAAAATATGTAATGCACTTGTTAACAAATCTGAAAAAAGATAACAATAACAGCACAATAATTGTGGGAGACCTCAACACTGCCCTGTCACCCCTTGATAGGTCAAGCAGATTGGAATCCAACAAAAATATACTAGCTCTGAAAAGAGAAATGAAAGAAAGTGCAATAGTAGATATATATAGGGCACTCCATCCCCAGAAACCTGGATACACATTCTTTTCCAACGCACATGGGTCATTCTCCAGGATAGACCACATACTATCCCATAATACATATCTTCATAAAATCAAGAGGATAGAAATAGTACAGACTACCTTTACTGATCACAAGGCACTGAAATTAGATGAAAACTACAAAAGGACACAAGAGAAAAACTTTACACCTGGAAATTAAACAGTTTATTACTGAACGACCAGTGGATCAGAGATGAAATCAAAGAAAAAAATCAAAACATTCTTGGTAACAAATGACAATAAAGACACAAATTATCAGAATTTATGGAACACAGCAAAGGCAGAACTAAGGGAAAAATTTATAGTTTTGCAAGCACACATCAAGAAGGAAGAAGGAGGTGTCTTTTGGGCCGGAGTTGTGGATAAGAAAGACTCTGCTGGGCCCCTGAAGCTCGGCAGACATTTGGGGGCTTCCCCCAGCTTGCTTCAACTTGGGAACTTTGATCTTCTTTGGCCTTTGTCCCCTGACGGCTTGCCTCAGCTGAGGTGAGTCCTTCCGGGTCGTAGTTGCGGGTAAAGCTGACTCTGTTGGGCCCCTTGGGCTCGGCAGACATTTTGAGGTTTCCCTGGCTTGCTTCAACCTGGGAACTGTGATCCTCTCTGGAAATAATCCCCAGAGGGCGTGCCTCAGCTGAGGTGTGTCTTTTGGGCCGGAGTTGTGGATAAGACAGACTGTGCTGGACCCCTGAAACTTGGCAGACATTTGGGGGCTTCCCCCAGCTTGCTTCAACTTGGGAACTTTGATCTTCTTTGGCCTTCATCCCCTGATGGCTTGCCTCAGCTGAGGTGAGTCCTTCCAAGTTGTAGTTGTGGATAAAGCTGACTCTGCTGGGCCCCTTAATCCCACCTAAAAGTGGTCGAAGCAGTGGAGTGCGGCCGCTCCACTTCGCTTTGTGGCCGCGCACTCCACCTAGCCAATGAATACCACCACAACACGTAGAAAAACCCACAGCACAAGCATGACAATGGGGAAACTACGCAGAGCAACATCACCCATAGAGAATGAAGATGGAAACTCTGATGACCCAACAATGGCCAACCACCTAAGCAGTCTTTCAGAAATGGAGTTTAGAGAAGAAATAGTGAGGATGCTCACAGAATTCAAAGAAAGTATAGATCAGAACACTAATAAAAATCAAGAGAATATAAAGATAGAAATCAGAAAACTCCAAACTGAAATATCAGGTGAAATAACAGGTTTGAAAAACTCAGTAGACAAATTGAAGAACACAATGGATGAGCTTCACAACAGGTTAACAGCAGCTGAGAATAGAATTGGTGCGCTGAAGATGCGATGCTTAACAACTTCATACAGCAGAATAGATTGGAAAAAACCCTTAAATCAAATGAGCAGACAATGGAAAAATTACTCAAAGAATATGAGCAGATGAAAATAGAAGTCTTTGATAAGCTCAACAGAAACAACTTTAGAATCATTGGAGTCCCAGAGACCCAAGAAGAAAATCTCCAGGAAGAATCAACAGTCAAGAACATCATCACAGAGAAACTACCAGAGCTAA
>PVKC010006527.1:0-30939 GCA_004027635.1 Crocidura indochinensis
CATATTTGTTACAAAATTATTCATGCTTGAGTTTCAATCATAGAATGTACACCACCCTTCACCAGTGCACTTTCCCCACCACCAATGTCCCTTATTTCCTTCCCCTTCACTCTCCTCTGTCTATGTCAGGGGCAGGCATTTTGCTTTTTTCTCTCTATCTTTCTTTTCCTTTATGACACCGAGGTTTGAAAAATTTCCTTTATTACACCGTGGTTTGCAATCTTGTTAATTAAAGGGTACCATGCATATCACTTATCCCTTTTCAGCAACCAGTTCTTGTCCAAAGTGATAAGTTCCAACTATCAATGTCATAATGCACCTTTCTCTATTCTAACTGATCTCACCATTTTTTACAGTAAGTTTCCTATCATGGACTAGTACTCCTGTTCCTCATCCCTATTTTCTCTAGATATTATTACCATATTGCCATTTATTATTCTTATATATCACAAATGATTATTCTGTGTCTACACCTCTCCTTCTGAGTCATTTCACTCAGAATAATGTGTTGATGTATGTACAGGTGATGCACTGTGCATGGCTTAGTGTTTTTGTGTAAGTCACAAGAAACAGAAGTTGCACACCCGTACATTTATCCAATCATTGTATGATAGACTGGATTCAAAAAAACTTCCTGATGACAGATGACACAGTAAAGATAATTGTGATCAAATCCAGGCTATTCACCACCCTAGGTGAGAGTATGAATGCCCACTCCTAACATCTCTATGAAGAAGTGAAGTGGCTGTTCAGTCGAAGGGTGCTCTCTCGCCTGTTGGCAAAAGGGAAGAAGTAGTATAGTTCCTGTGAGAGCAGAACTCTGACTTTGTACAGCCCCAATTGGACAAGGAATGGGTAGCTAAACTTGTGTATTTGGCAGACATTGTTCATTTTCTCTATGAACTTAATATTTCTCTGTAGGGGAGTTTCACAAGTAGTTTTTACAGTGAAACATAAGACGGGATGTGTTCAAAAAAGGATCTGATTCTGGGATAGCTGTGTCCCAGAAGGAGATATTGAAATGTTTCCTCTCTTGCAAAATATTTCTGATTGGCACTTATATTATTATGCAGAAAGTCATAATCCATATGAAAAACAGCATTTAAGGGCATTAGCTCACAACTTTAATCATGAGCACTCTGAACATGAGAATCCACGGGAAAAAAACTCTGGGTTGATAATCCCTTCATGGAAGATGCCCACTCTTGTGCAAAATAAAATATGTGCTTTAAGATCATTCCAGGCCCTGTATTTCTAAACCCCACCCAACCTGGTCTGAAGAAGCAGGGTAGCAGGAAAGAAATAATAAACCAAGCAAGCCAGGAAAGGATGATCATGGAGTCCATGTCTTTTACCTTTACTCTCTGTCTTGAGCCCCAAAAGCTAGAACACCTCTTTCTTTATTAAAACCAATTCCCAATATCAGGAGGCTTCAGGTCAAGAGAGAGACAAAAGTACATATTCAGTGGGCTTTTACATATCAAAGGAAGAGGTTTAAGAAAGGATGAGGGTTGATACTGGTACTGAGTATCATCTTACACTCTTGGGGCCGATGGGGCTGCACACAGGGTGCACACTGACAGAGGCTAGGAGCAGAGTCCTGACTCCTGGAGCAACCACCTGGCACACACAAGAGTCACATTAAAAGTGTAAAGAACGGCATGTGGCTTTTGAGCCTCGGCTTGCTGACCACTGGCCTAAGAGATACAGAGTTTCTCCCCTCTTGTAGCATACTGTCGTAGTAACAACTACAGGCTCCAGACATGCTCATTATTGAACCCTAAAGTCTTTTTATGTGCCAAGAAACGTTCTGCTCAGTTATAGATGACAAAATAATTCCTAGGTAATTAGAGATCTTGGTATTTGCATGAGTCATAGGATAGAGTATTTCCTTATGGTTCCAGAAGTTCTGTCCAATAGCAGTTGTCAAAGTCAGACCTCTGGAGTTAGAGATCTTCGCTTTTGTACAAATCCTAGGCTAGTTTTTGCACAGATCAAAGGATGGCGTGTCTTTTGATTTCATCTTACCATTAGGTGATGAGGTAGGGCGACCTGCTCTTAGATCAAGTTGTTGTTTCCTGTTCATCAGGATGTCATATCAACTTGGCGCAAGCTGGTGCCAGAAGAGAACGAGTTTGGGATTTTCAGTCACACCCAATGATGCTTAGGTGTTACTCCTAACTATGTGCTCAGAAATCACTCCTGACTTGGGGGACCATATAGGACACGGGGGCATAGAACCACGGTCTGTCCTAGGCTAGCATGTGCAATGCAGACCTTACTGCTCGTACCACCGCTTTGGCCCCATGCAATTTATGGGTTGTTATCCATAGTAGACAGAGCTTGTTTCTATACATAAGATTTCTCCCTTTTTAGTATATCTATGCAAAAGGGAACAGTGCCATATTATATTGCTGGTGCATTTGGGGGTAAGAATGACAGGCTATACAATCTCTGTACCCTGGTTTTGACTGAGCTATTATCTCAAGCAAGACCTTTTCTTCTAGAATTTTGTATCAAGCAGAACCAAAACAAACGAAATTTAAAAAAATTATAGAGAGAAATAAAAAATAAATAAAAATAAAAACAATAAAAGAGCTTCCGGGTCAGGGACGAACAGTTTGGCTCTGGTGAGCCAGCGTTCCACTCCTTCTCCTGGGTGGTGGTCGGGTCAGGCACAGCCGGGAAACGGAGTTGGAGAATTTAAGGATTCCTTTCATTCTATCCCCCTATTGCTTGATGGGAGGCATTATGGCCCGAAGGACATACAGACAAACACTCATGCTAAATCCATCATCAGTTCAATGAATTCAATACTCTCTGTGATGTGTAAAGTAGATTCAAAGTAGAGCAATTTTTCCCTCTCACCGCATTGTGCTGGCTGCCTGTAGTGATTACTTCTGTGCTATGTTCACTAGCGATCTTTTAGAGAAGGGGAAACCACGTTGATATTGAAGGTTTAACTGCTTCCACCATGAAAATCCAGCTGGACTTCATGTACACGGAGACAGTACATGTAATGGTGGAGAATGTGCAAGAATCGCTCCCTGCACCTGTTTGCTTCAGGTGAAAGGTGTGAAGCAAGCCTGCTGTGAGTTCTTAGAAAGCCAACTGGACCCTTCTAATTGCTTGGGCATTAGCGATTTTGCTAATACTCACAATTGTGTTGATTTCATGCAAGCAGCTGAAGTTCAGCCAGAAGCATTTTTATGAAGTGGTATGGCATGAAGAATTCATTCTGCTGAGTGAAAGAAAGGTGGAAAAACTGATCAAGTGTGATGAAATTCAGGTAGATGCTGAGGAGCCAGTCTTCGAGGCTGTAGTCAACTGGGTAAAGCATGCCAAGAAGGAGTGAGACGACATTATGACAATGTATTGATAAAATACTCCCATTTTCCCATTTCCTTTTGCTTATGTCTTCTATTTGGACCCAAAGCATAGGACCATTGAGACCACGGAAACAGGCAACTGCGTACAACAGACTTGCCCGGGAGATAGCATGGAGGTAAGGCGTTTGCCTTTCATGCAAAAGGTCATCGGTTCGAATCCCGGTGCCCCATATGGTCCCCCGTGCCTGCCAGGGGCAATTTCTGAGCATGGAGCCAGGAGTAACCCCTGAGCACTGCCGGGTGTGACCCAAAAACAAAACAAAACAAAACAACAGACTTATGTTATAGTTCCCACTCATCAAATACGTTTTTGCAAATTACTATTATCCCATTTTCTTTTTCTTTTTCCCCCTTTTCTTATTTCTTCCTCCCTTCTCTTTCTTCTTCTTCTTCTTCTTCTTCTTCTTCTTCTTCTTCTTCTTCTTCTTCTTCTTCTTCTTCTTCTTCTTCTTCTTCTTCTTCTTGTTCTTCTTGTTCTTCTTCTTCTTGTTGTTCTTCTTCTTCTTGTTGTTCTTCTTCTTTCTTCTTCTTCTTCTTCTTCTTCTTCTTCTTCTTCTTCTTCTTCTTCTTCTTCTTCTTCTTCTTCTTCTTCTTCTTCTTCTTCTTCTTCTTCTATGTAACCTATGTTACATAAAGCCCATGCTGACAGTTTCTTTTTAGGAAAGGAACCTCGATTCATAAAACATGGCAGATGATACTACATAGGGAAAACACCTCTTATAGTCCTCACCACCACATTGTGTAGCATTACAGATGTGAAAACTATGCTTGTCCCAATATGCTTCAGCCACTATCTAACCCTGATCTCCTATCTAACCCTAACTCCTTCTATCTAACCCTAACTCCTTCTATCCTCTCATCCCCCTAATTTTTGTTCATTATTCCTCAGTATTTAACCTTCAGTAGGTACCAAGACTGACCTCCTGTCCCAATAAGCCAACATTCAGCTCCTAAAGCAAAGGAACATCCCCTCAATCCCAAATCTCCTGCTCCAGCAAGAAGCTACAACCACTAAGCCTGCTGATTCACTTTCTGTGGCCCTTTTCACCCCCACCAAAATGTAGACTATTGTTTGCTACTAGATGCAACTCCAGAAGGACCTCCAGTCTAAGGACACTACCTGATCTCTTACTGCTGCAAACTACTTCTCAAAATCAATAAGACTATGGTGTGGGATGAAAATGTGCCCTGTACCTCCCCTCCACAAGAATATTTTAAAAGACATAATGGGGATATCTATATTTTCCTTGTGTGTTCAATACTTGAATAGTTATACCTGAATAGATATAGTGTTTATATGCAAAGGAATAGGTAGCCTCCTCCATCCTTTTTTAATTGTTAATTTTTTAATTTTTTTATTGCAAATTTTTTATTATAATCATAGTGGTTTACATGTCATTCACAGTATTGCTCCAGTTACATATAAACAAAGTTGTCCTCCCTCCACCTCCGTTCCCATCTGCCTCCCATATCCTCCACCCTCTCCCCAGGGTCTTCTAGATTGAGTGACTCCCCTCTGTTTCTGGTTCATTACTTAATGATCTAATATCTGATTGGGCTTGGTGTCTCCATTGCTTCTCCCTCCAATTTGGAGGCAGGATTAGATAGTTCGAGTTTTGTGGTTTTGTTAGGGGAAGAATACAGTCATAGAATGGGGTAAAAATTAGGTATGCCTACAATGGGCAGAGTCCTTCTAGCAGCTCTCATCCTCGGTTTGAGAGAAGGGGAAAAGAAAAGGTGAAACACCACAACATTTTACAAAGACATATCAAATAAGACATCTAGTGAGCACTGAAGCGATAAAGATATGCCCCACATAATTGCCATGGTCTCGAGATAAGACATGACAGAGCGCAAAAAAAAAAAAAAATCAAAGAGAATAGAAAAAAGAAAATGTAAATATATAAGTAAAATAGTGGCTTACTATTTATATATCTACACCAAAATAAGATGGTCAACACTAACTAGATAAGAGAAAAATAAAATAGTAATAAGAAAAGTAAAAAAAAAAAAGAAGAAAGAAGAGAAAAAATTGTTTTGAGCTTCTTGTCTCTCTCTTTTGTGGTTTTTGGGACCCACCCGGCAGTGTTCAGGGGTTTGCTTCTGGGTCCATGCTCAGAAATTGCTCCTGGCATGCCAGGGGACCAAGTGGGACACTGGTATTCAAACCGATATCCTTCTGTGTGGAAGGCAAATGCCTTACCTCCATACCATCTCTCCGTCCCTTCCCCCCTTTTTTTTCCTCTGCATAGGCACACTAAAAATTGGGGTCATTCGAGAGGGGAATCCCCTTGGCCTAGGAGGTACAGAGTTTCTTTCCCCTTGGAGTATATCATCATGGGATTATCTGTAGACTCCTTTCAAGTTCATTTACTCTCTCCTTGATGTTTTCATGTTGTATGGAAGACTTCTGCTCTGGTCTGGACAATGATATCAGACCTTTGTATCTGACTTCCAGATAATTTTTTAATTTTAAAGATTTATTTATATATAATTGTTAATTTCACTTGTTTTGGGTTCTACTTTGTATAAAATTCTAGAATAAAATGTTAGATAAAAAACAGGGCAGTGTTTTACCTACGTGTTGTTCTATATACCTTATAGTATCAGGTCTGATATCAAGGTCTTTAATCCATTTGGATTTTACCTTAGTACATGATGTTAGCTGGGGAACTAATTTCAATTTTTGCAAGTGGCTAGCCAGTTGTGCCAACACCACTTGTTGAAGAGGCTTTCTTAGTTTCATTTATGATTTCTTGCTCCTTTATCAAAAATTAGGTGATTGTATGTCTGGGAAACATTCTCTGAGTATTCAAGCCTATTCCACTGATCTGAAGGTCTGTTTTTGGTCCTATACCATGCTTTTTGTTTTGGATAACTATTGCTTTGTAATACAGTTTAAAGTTGGGGAAAGTTATGCTTCCCATATTCTTTTTCCCAATGATTGCTTTAGCTATTCAAGGTTGTTTATTGTTCCAAATGAATTTCAACAGTGTTTGATCTGCTTTTTTTGTAGAATGTCATGGGTATCTTTAGAGGAATTGCATTAAATCTGTATATTGTTTTGGGAAGTATTACCATTTTAATGATGTTAAACCTACCAATTCATGAGCAGGTTATGTTTCCGTTTTCATGTATCTTCTCTTATTTCTTGGAGCAGGGTTTTAAAGTTTTCTTTGTATAGGTCCTTCACATCTTTAGTCAAGTTGACTACAGATATTTGAGTTTGTGTGGCACTAATGTGAATAAGGTTGTTTCCTTAATGTCCATTTCTTCCCTGTTATTCTTGGTGTATAAAAAAGCCATTGATTTTTTTGTGTTAATTTTGTAGCTTGCCACATTGCTATATGAACCTATTGTTTATAGAAGCTTTTTGGTAGATGCTTTAGGGTTTTCTAAGTAGAGTATCAAGTCATCTGCAAACAGTGAGAGCTTGACTTCTTCCTTTTTTATCTGGATTCCCTTGATATCTTTTTCTTGCCTAGTTGCTATAGAAAGTACTTGCAGCGCTATGTTGACTAGGACTAGTGAGAGAGGACAGCCTTGTCTTGTGGCAGAACATAGAGGAAAAGCTTTTATTTTTTCTCCATTGAGGATACTGTATTTTCTGGCATATAAGACGACTTTTGAAACAAAAGTCAACTGAAAATCGGAGGTCGTCTTATATGCCGAGTATATCCAGAAAAATGTTTCAATATGCTGCTAAACGAAAATAGCCTGAATATTGCCACAAAACGAATTTTCCAACTCAACTCTGCACCAATCACTGCAACGCTGCTTGGACTGCCTCTCTAACTCAGCCAATCCAAGCAGGCTTTATATGCATGCAAATTGGACAATGTTCTGGACCCAAATCTGCACTGTAAAAAGCCTGCTCAGATTGGCCAGAGTCAGAGCGGAAGTCTATTACAGTATAACCTTTGAAACTTTGCTTGTTGTGATTGACTCACTGTGGTACATACAGTGGCAGCACAGGAATGTTCTGTCTGATACAGCAAATTTAGGCCCAAATCTATGCTTTAACTGCAAAATTAGGGGGTCGTCTTATATGCCGACAAATATGGTAATAATTGCCATTGGCTTGTGGTAGCTGGCCTTAACTATATTGTGAAAGATTCCTTTCATTCCCATCTTGCTGAGAGTTTTGATCAAGAATCGGTGTTGAACCTTATCAAATGCTTTCTCTGCATCTATGATCATGTGATTTTTATTTTTTATATATGATCATGTGATTTCTATTTTTCTTGTTGATGTGTATTATGTTGATAGATTTATGGATGTTAAACCATCCTTGCATTCCTGGGATGAAACCTAATTGATCGTAGTGGATGATTTTCTTAATGATCATTGAATTCTATTTGCCAGGATTTTGTTGAGGATCTTTGCATCTGTGTTCATCAGGGATATTGGTTTGTAATTTTCTTTTTTGGTAGCATCTCTGTCTGGTCTAGGTTTCAAGGTGATGTTGGCTTCAGAAAAGCTATGTGAAAGTGTTCCTGCTTTTTCAATTTCATGAGTCTTGTCAGATGCAGGACCCAAGGACTAGGCCATAGGGCTTCTTTGGGAGTCAATGAGATGCTTGTAGTGGTTGGGGGTTTTGGCAGCCAGCAATCCCTAATTGATGTGATAGAGAAATATGACCCTAAAACTCAGGAATGGAGATTTATTTTGCTGAGCATCACTCGCAAGAGACATTATGTCATCTCTGTGTACCTACACGACTGGATCTACAGAATAGGCAGTTATGATGGCCATTTCTGCCTCAGTTCAGTGGAATGTCTCAACTACACAGCAGATGAGAATGGAGTTTGGTATTATGTAGCCCTCATGAATGTGCAGAAAGGCCTTGCTGGAGCTACTACCTTTGGGAATATGATCTATGTCTCAAGAGGATCTGATGGAAGCAGGCGTATACTAGTATGGAGTGCTATGACCCAAATGTTGACCAGTGGAGCATGCTTGGACACATGCAGACAGCCCGGAAAGGTGCTGGACTTGTAGTACTGTATCTAGTGGTGCCATCTACTGTCTAGGAGGATATGACTGCTTGAATATATTGAGTTCAGTTAAGAAATATGATCTACACACTGGACACTGCATTAATGTTACAGCAATGGCTACCACATACTCAGGTGCAGAAGTAGCTCTGCTGAATGACCATATTTATGTGGTGCAACGATTTGATGGTACAGTCCAACTTTTTCTTCTGTTGAGGCATACAACATTCACACTGATTCCTGGACAACTGTCATTAGTATGACCATATCATGATGCTATCTATTTTGTGGCCACAATGCTTCAGGGAAGACTCTATGCAATTGCAGGATATGATGAAAATTCCCTGCTGAGTAGCATTTAGTGTTACGACCCTATCATCGATAGCTAGGAAGTGGTGACTTTCATGGGAACCCAACGCTGTGATGCTGGTGTGTGTGTCCTCCGAGAGAAGTGATAGTTGTTGGGGCACCATTCAGAGATTGTGACTGGTCTAGGGACAGACTGGGAGAATCAAGGATACTTCCAGTATGCCTGTTTCTCACTGTGTGCATGCAGACATTATAGTACCAATGCAGTATAAAAAAGGGGGCATGGAGGAGGCTACCTTTACATTTAGAAATAAACACACTAGGAGGTATAACTATTGATGTATTAAACATACAAAGAAAATTATATATCCCCATTAAGTGTTTTGAGATATTCTTTGGGAGGGGGCTGTTTCGGGGCACATTCTTGTTTCACACCATGGTCTTGTTGAGTTTGAGAAATGGTTTGATTTTTATCCTTTTATTCTAAGACTGTGTCTATCCTGTACTATCGCAGGCAGCAGATATCCGGTTTTGTTTTCTGATCCAACCCTCTACTCTGTATCTTTTAATGAGGGGTTTAATCCGTTGACATTGAAGATGATTATTGACAGAAAGAATTGTTGTGCAATATTGTGTAAGGTTTTGTTATTACAATTGGGTGTTTGGGTTCTGTAATTCATTTCTTAGTTCATTTAGAGTTGGTTTTGTTAGCCCAAATAGTGTGAGTTCTTTTTTGTCTGAGAATGTCTTTCCTCCCATGTGAATGAGAGTTTTGCCAGGTAGTGGATCTAGATTGAAAGTTTCATTCAGTAATTTAATGTGTAATTCCACTGTATTCTTGCTTTAATGGTTCAAATGGGAGATTTGGTTTGATTCATATATTTCTTCCTTTGTACTTGAGGTTCTTTTTCTTCCTTATGGCTTTAAAGAATTCATCTTTCTCTTTTTTTCTGCCATTTGAATTACTATATGTATTGGTGTTGGTCTATTAGGTTCTATTTTATTTAGAATTCATTTTGCCTCTGGATTTGTACAGGTACCTCTTTCCATAGACTGGGACATTTTTTCTGCTGTTATTTCCCTCACTACTTCTTCTTCCCCTTTCCCCTTTTCCTCCCCTTCTGCTATTTATACAATTCACAGGTTATTATTATTGTTATTATTATTATTATTATTATTATTATTTGGTTTTTGGGCCACACCCGGTGACGCTCAAGGGTTACTCCTGGCTATTCGCTCAGAAGTCGCTCCTCTTTCCATAGGCTGGGACATTTTTTCTGCTGTTATTTCCCTCACTACTTCTTCTTCCCCTTTCCCCTCTTCCTCCCCTTCTGCTATTTATACAATTCACAGGTTATTATTATTGTTATTATTATTATTATTATTATTATTATTATTATTATTATTTGGTTTTTGGGCCACACCCGGTGACGCTCAGGGGTTACTCCTGGCTATTCGCTCAGAAGTCGCTCCTGGCAGGCATGGGGGACCATATGGGGAGCCGGGGGATCGAACTGTGGTCCGTCCTAGGTTAGTGCAGTCACCTTACCTCCAGCGTCACCGCCCGGCCACCCACAGGTTATTTTTTTGTCTTTGTTTTGTTCTCATTTTTTGGTTGACTTCATTGTTGTTTCTGGCTTGTATTTTGTCTTCGAGTTCATCTATATGATTCTCTATTTGTGTAATTCTGCTACTGTGGCTTGCTAGCATGCTCTCTTTGTTCTGTTTTTATGGACTCTCATCTTCTGATAGAGCTCTTCTTTGAGTTGTATGAACTGCTTGTCTAAGAATTTCTTAATTTCTTTGGTTACTGATTCTTTGAATTCTATTGCTAAGACATTTAATACTGATTTTAGTACTCATCTCTGAAATTCGTGCATTTTGGAGGATCTGGAAATCTCTTAGAAGTTCTCTCCATATCCCCAGCTGTTGATGTCTTCCTTAGTTTCCCTATTCCCCATTGTGCATTGGGTGGGATTTTTAAAAAGTGGTCTATGATGGCCAGTGACCTCCTCTGCCCTTCAGTTCCTAAATGGGGTGATGCCAATGACTGCACAAAGGTCTCCAGCCCTCCACCTTCACATGTAGTGTGAAGAACTGAACTGAACAAGACCTCTGAACTGCGGTGCCTGAGCCTATATCTCTGTTTCTGTTTGTAATTCATTTCTATTTGGTGCATTATGAAAGACATTTGATACAATTTCTATCCTTTTTATTTTATAGAGGTATGTTTTGTAGTTGAAGAATATTTCTTGTGCATTATAGAAAAATGAGTATTCAGCTTTTATGAGGATGAAAATTCATATATATACTATATATCTATTAAGCCCCCATCTTCGATTTCTTCCTTCAAAACCATATATTTTTGTTGAGTTTTAGCCTGGTTGATCTACCTAGAGGTGCTATAGCTGTGTAGAAGTCTCCAACTACTACTGATTTTGATGTTATGTCTCTCTTAAATTCTGTTTTAAGTATTGGCACATATATTTAGGTGTTTAATTTCTTTTTGATGCATGAATTCTATGTTATCTGATATTAGTATGGCTATACCAGCTTTTTAAAGAAATTTGTTTGCTTGAAAGATTTTCTTCAAACTTTGCTTTGTGTTTACTCTGACTATTCAAAAAAGCTTCTTGAAGGCAGGAAATATTTGAGTCAAATTTCTGACTTATCTTACCATTCTGTTTCTCTTTAATTGCTGAATTTATTCCATTGATGTTGAGAAAGATTACTGCCACAGGGCTCTGTGCCAACATTTTGTACATGTTTGATATGCTTTCGCACTTTGTCTTGGCTTAAAATAGACCCCTTAGTTGTTTTTTTTCTAAGTTTTTTGTTTGTTTTTTATTTGTTTTGAGCATAGGGGCCAGGAGTAACCCATTAATACTGTAGGGTGTGACCCCAAAAAAACAAACAACAACAGCAAAAACAAAACAACAAAAAAAGAAAAGTACAAACAACTATAGTAAAGAGAGGTACCTAAATTAAAATGACTAAAATAAGTGTCTCTAAAATAAAAACAATATAGATTCAGATGGTTTACTATGAGTTCTACAAATTATCAAAACTCTGATCTGTTATCTCTCCTTATTTAGCCCTCTTTACCCCCAGTTATTAACTCCTCAGGAATCAGAACCCTCCTCTGTTCCCCAGCAAGCTGCCACAGCTCCCAAAGTGAAAGAATAGCCTCTCAGCCCCCCTCTTTCACCCTGGGAAGAAGCTGCAACCACTTTCCTACTACTCACTCAATGAGGCCCTTTTCCTCCCACCTCCCCTTCGGAGGAAACCTCAGTTCAGGGACACTACTTGATCCCTGACTATAGTGAACCATTTCTCACACTCCACAAGACCACGGTGTCAGATGAAAATGTACTCTGAATTTTATCCCCCTTTAGACTATCTCAAAAGACTTAAAGGAGATATCTATATTTTCTTTGTATGTTCCTGCAGATGCATCTTTTTGATAGTGTTTATTTTTGGTGTTTATTTCTATATATAGAGGTAGCTCCTCCCTTGTTTTGTTTTGTTTTGCTTAGTAGAAAATTCTACTAGAAAAGTTTTGCTTGGGATACAAGCTCAGGTTAAAACTAGGGCACAGAGATGGACTAGCAGTAGTCAGCAACCTGTGGCTCGTGAGCCACATGTGGCTCTTTACACTTTTAATTTGGCTCTTTTGTGTGCTGGGCAGCTGCTCCAGGAGTAAGGTCTAGTCTGCTCCTAGTCTCTGTCAGTGCATACCCTGTATGCAGCCGCTGCGGCCAGTTCCAAGAGTTTAAGATGATACCCAATATCAACACTAAACAAAGGTGTTCCCCCAACCTCATCCTTTCTTAAAACTCTTCCTTTGACATATAAAAGTCCACTGAATATGTACTTTTGTCTCTCTCTTGACCTGAAGCCTCCTGGTATTGGGAATTTTTTTTTTTTTTTTTTTTTTTGTGTTTTTTTTGGGTCACACTCGGCAGTGCTCAGGGTTACTCTTGGCTCCATGCTCAGAAATTGCTCCTGGCAGGCACGGGGGACCATATGGGGCACCAGGATTCGAACTGATGACCTTTTGCATGAAATGCAAACGCCTTACCTCCCTGCTATCTCCCAGGCCCCGGGAATTGGTTTTAAGAATGAAAGAGGTGTTCTAGCTTTTTTGGACTGAAGGCAGAAAGTAGAATGTAAAAGGTCATGAACTCCATGATCATCCTTTCCTGGCTAGCTTGGTTTTTTATTTCTTTTCTGCTACCCTGCTTCTTCAGACCAGATTGGGTGGGGTTTAGAAATACAGGGCCTGGAATGATCTTAAATCACATATTTTATTTTGCACAAGAGTGGGCATCTTCCATGAAGGGATTATCAACCCAGAGTTTTTTTTCCCATGGATTCTCATGTTTAGAGTGCTCATGATTAAAGTTGTGAGCTAATGCCCTTAAATGCTGTTTTTCATATGGTTATGACTTTCTGCATAATAATATAAGTGCCAATCAGAAATATTTTGCAAGAGAGGAAACATTTCAATATCTCCTGAGACACAGCTATCCCAGAATTAGATTCTCATTTGAACACATCCAACTTATGTCTCACTGTAAAAACTATTTGTGAAACTCCCTTGCAGAGAAATATTAAATTCATAGAGAAAATGAACAATGTCTGCCAAATACACAAATTTAGCTACCCATTCCTTGTCCAATTGGGGCTGTACAAAGTCAGAGTTCTGCTCTCATAGGAACTGCACTACTTCTTCCCTCTTGCCAAGAAGGTGAGAGAGCACCCTTCCCTGAGCAGCCACTTCACTTCTTCATGGAGAAGATGCTAGTAGTAGGCATCCATACTCTCACACAGGGTGGTGAATAGCCTGGATTTGATCACAATTGTGAATTTCATAAATTATCTTTACTGTGTCATCTGTCACAGAGTTTAGTTCAGCAGGGAGTTTTTTTTTTGAATCCAGTCTATCATACAATGAGTGGATACAATGTACGGGTGTGCAACTTCTGTTTCTTGTGACTACACTAAAACACTAAACTATGCACAGTGCATCATCTGTATATACATCAACATATCAGATTATTCTGAGTGAAATGAGTCAGAAGGATAGGTGTATACACAGAACAACCATTTGTGGCATATAAGAATAATAAATGGCACTATGGTAATAATATCTAGAGAAAATAGGGATAAGGGACAGGAGTATTCCATGATAGGAAGCTTGCCGTATTCAGTGAGAATAGAGAAATGTACATTATGACATTGATAATTGGAACATATCACTCTGGACAAGAACTGCATGCAGAAAAGGGATAAGTGACAGGCATGGTATCCTTTAATTAACAATATTGCAAACCACGGTGTAATAAAGGACATTTTTAAAACCCCAGTGTCATAAAGGAAAAGAGAGATAGAAAAAAAAAAGCAAAATGCCTGCCCCTGACATAGGCAGAGGAGGATGAAGGGGAAGGAAATAAGGGACATTGGTGGTGAGGACAGTGCACTGGTGAAGGGTGGTGTACATTCTATGATTGAACTCAAGTATGAATATTTTGTAAAAATATGCTTAAATAAAAAATATTTTTAGGGGCTGGGCAGTGGTGCTGGAGATAAGGTGCCTGCGCTAACCTAGGACGGACCGCGGTTCGATCCCCCGGTTCCCCATATGATCCCCCATGCCTGCCAGGAGTGACTTCTGAGCGAATAGCCAGGAGTAACCCCTGAGCGCCCAAACCAAAAAAAAAATTAAAAAAATTTTTCAGACATCCTATCATAATTCCTTTATGATATATCATATGCCTTTAAAAAGTGCCATTTTTGTTTTTGTGTGTATTTTAGTTTGGTTTCTTGCAGCACACACTAAAGTGTCAATAGATTTTTTCCTTTCAGTGAAATCACTACTTTTCTCTGGAACACTGTCCTTGCTTTTAAATCTTGTTAAAAGGGTTTTTTCTTTTACCTGTTTCATCTTCATATTGTATGGTTTCAAATTTTCAGCACGTTTTGGCAATCAAGAGAAAATGTTTTGAAACATTTTGCTTCCTTATTATCAGAAATCAAAGCATTTTTCCTCGAGAAGGTTCTCACTATCCAGAATTAACAAACGATCAGTGGATTCAAAAACTGTATTTCATGGTGGATGTTACTTCACATCTAAATCAGCTTAATCATAAACTACAGGGGAAAGGAAACACTATTTTTTCGATGTTAGAAGAAGTTATTTTGTTTGAAAACAAATGATCTCTTTTTGCTCAAGATTTTGACAGAGAAACTTTGATGTGCCTTCCAAGCCCTTTGAAACATCGGCAAAAAAATCTGATATTGACATTACCTATTTTAAAACAGCACTTTTAAATATTAGAGAAGCTTTTCTCAAGAGGTTTCAGGTTTTCAGAAATAGCAAAGTGACATTGGTCTTTGTTAAAAAAAAAAAAAAAACCTCTGGATGCCACTGTAACGGAATTAAATTTTTCTCCCTTTATATCGACATTGGCAACTTTAAAATACAATTTCAGGATTTAAAAAGCTAAGAACTGTGGAGTTTTAAATTTGAACGTCTTTGTGCTAATTAGTAAGATTGGAGAAACACAAATGTGAACTTAGTTCACAGCAGAAGTGGTCTGCTTTGAAAGACCTGGAGAAGAAAATATGTTGATTTTTAACACCTGGAATATTATTCTGGACTCATATAATCAACAAAAAAATTGCGCTTGCTGTTCTTTCCCTGCTCGGTTCTACATATTTATGTGAACAATCATTTTCAAGCATGAATCTTATCAAGAGTAAATTGAGAAATCGTCTCATCGATGAGAACCTGGAATCGTGCCTAAAATTAAAAACAACAACATACAAACCTGACTTACTCAAACTATCCAAGGAAATGCAAGGCCAATTTTCACATTAGTGTTTGTGACTTTGTCAGTCATTGTCAGGATGTAATTTTCTCTACATTGTATAGCAAATTTTATGGAATTTAACATTATCTATAAATAATATCATTTTAAACTTTTCGTTTTATTAGTTGTGTTATTTGTATCCTCCCAAACTATGTGGATACTTGCATGCAGAATATTCTCAATAAAAACTTACTGAAACTAAAACCAGTGTACTATGCCATGTATTTAAAAATGTGGTTTTAAAAATGTGGCTCTCGGGACTGGAGAGATAGCATGGAGGTAAGGCATTTGCCTCTCATGCAGAAGGTTGGTGGTTTGAATCCCAGCATCCCATATGGTTCCCTGAGCCTGCCAGAAGCGATTTCTGAGCATAGAGCCAGGAGTATCCCCTGAGTGTTGCCAAAAACAAACAAACAAAAAAACCCCAAAACCAAAAAAAAAAGAAACCAAACAAACCAACCTGTGGCTGTCAAAATAAATTTCAATCGTGGTTTTGGCGAGATTTGGCTCGGTTGAAAAAAAAGGTTGCTGACCACTGGACTAACTTGTTATTTTTTTTAACAATTTTTATTGCGATCAAAGTGAATTACAAATCTTTCACAGCAATATTTAAGGTACATAGTGACAATGAATCAGGGATATTTCCATCACCAGTATTGTTCTCTCTCTACCCTTGTTTCCAGCATGCATCCTGTATCCCCTCATTTGACCCCCTCCCAGACTGCTAGTGTAACTGCTCCCTTCTGTGTATAGCTTGCTGTAGATTGGGTATAGATTCTGTTGTCATTGACTTATGATTTGGTGTTTGCATCTGATCATTTTTTAGCTTGTTACTTTTACTCCCTAAATGCATCAGTAATATCATATGACATTGTTCATTTTTTTATAGGTTCACTAAGATGGAGAAATCTTATATATAGAAAGAAGTTTTATAAATAGAACCTATAAATTGTATAGTGCAGGGACACCTTTCACCCTGAATATTTGTCATGGAGACTTGACTTAGGCCGCGATAGATCAGACATTGATCATTCACTCCTGTACCCTGAATCCTGACCTTAGAACTGGTATAGTTTTCTGTACCAGCACCAAGAATCAACCCCCCTGGGAGAAGTCATAATACCACTCTGACATCAACTTGCTCCATGGTTGGTTCATATGACACCCTGATGATGAGGAAATGACAACAATTTGATCTAAGGGCAGGTTTTTCTACCTTGCCAGTGAATGGTGAATTGAAATCAGAAGACACTCTGTGACACGCTGGCTTTGTCCTAGGATCTGTGCAAAAACCAGATCTCTAATTACAAAATACTGACTACAACAATTGTGACTGAGTAGAATTCTTCATGGGACCATAAAGAAAGACCTTGGAGTTGAATAACTAATATGCCTGGAGCTTATAGAAGGTTTTATGACAGCATGCTTTATGGGCAGAGACACCCTGTATCTCTTAGGCCAAGGGAACTTTTCTTCTAATTTCTGCAAAGTTTACTATGTAAAAAAATAACAACAAAAAACCCAAAACCTTGTCACATCTGCACCTGCCTTTTAAAACTTATATTTATATTTTCTATATAGGAGCTCCTGCCCTTTTCATAGAATCTTAGAAATGAATACTTCTGTTTTGCCTCATATTTCTATGTCTTCCTATAAATTGCGAAAAAAAGGTGGATGGGATTCAGGGTTGAAGTGTTCTCAGGTGCAATGAGAGGATAAAAAAACAAAATGGTCAGAGGTAAATACCCAAGCCAAAGTCAATGAAATAGAGTCAAGAGATCCAAACTATAACAAGATAAATACAAAATGGACTTGTTATACTAGTAGAACAGGGGACTAGGGACAGAGGTATAGGATGCATTCTGGGAACTGTGGTGGAAGAAGGTCAATATTAGTGGTGACAATGGCCCTAATTCACTTTACTATATGCCCAAATACAAATGTGAAAGACTTGTAATTCATAATGCCCAATAAAAAATAAAAATAAACACATGTCATCTATCTTTTTGAAGAATTTAAAACCAGATAAGATACAATAATTGCTTCAAATCAATTAATTTGAAATTAATTAATTGAAACAAGTAATTATTAATTTAAATTAATTAATGGATTTTGATATCATAGTTTTTGACTTCATAGAAACTTTGATAGTAAAAATTAAAACTATACACAAAAATACATCACAAAATAAAACTATATACAAATCTCTTTAATGAACAAAAATAAATAATACATTAAATTATGGTGCAGCATGACCAGTGGTGTTTATTCTGGAGATACAAGGATAGTTCAGCATACAAAAATTAGTATACTATAGCACATCAACATAAGAAAATATTTAGGGGCTAGGGATATAGTTCAAAGGGGGGGGCACATGTCTTGCATGTACAGATTTTAAAGAGGTCAAAACCACTGTGAAATCTACTGATAACTAGTAGGTAGCTTCTGGTGACCTCTAAGAACCCTATTGACCTTGGTGACTCCTGGTATCACTTCTTCAAGCAGGACTGATTCCTGGGTCTTAGTATTAAATTCTGGGCCTATTATTGCTAGCAGTGGCATCTGTACCCCTAAGTATCCCCAGATGTAACAACAACATATATTATGATATAATACTTATAAAATGTGAATCAATAGTACAATTAAGCGATCATATATGTTTCCCAGGTGCATGATACTTAAGCACGTCACTGACCTTTCTCCTCTTGGGATGTGTACTTTTATCCTTTAATTCTGGGATGTTCTGGGTCTCTCTTCAGCTTTGGAGAAACTCACACTCTTTTGAGAGCCTTATATTCTTTTTCTTCTTTTCCCCTTCCTTCCTGGGTCTTTCTCCATCTTTGGAGAAGTGCAGTCTCTTTTTAGAGCTTTATTGAGAGTAAAGCTCTCTCCTTTCTAAGTACCTCTAAATCAAATCTTCTTTTGATTAAAAACTACAAAAATAAAAGTTATTTTTGCAACAATCCTCAGAGACAATGAGAGGAGGGCTGGAACTTCCAGCTCACTTCATGAAGCTCACCACAAAGAGTGGTGAGTGCAGTTATAGAAATAACTACACAGAGACTATCCTAATCATAAGAATGAATAAGGGAACTGGAAAGCCTGTCTGGAGTACAGGTGGGGGTGAGTTGGAAGGGAGGGAGATTTGGGACATTGGTGGTGGGAATGTTGCACTGGTGAAGGGGGGTGTTCTTTACATGACTGAAACCTAATCACAACCATATATGTAATCAAGATGTTTAAATAGGGGTCCGGGACATAGCATGGAGGTAAGGCGTTTGCCTTTCATGCAAAAGGTCATCAGTTCGAATCCCGGTGCCCCATATGGTTCCCCGTGCCTGCCAGGAGCAATTTCTGAGCATGGAGCCAGGAGTAACCCCTGAGCACTGCGGGGTGTGACCCGAAAACCAAAAAAAAAAAAGTTTAAATAAAGAAAAAATATATGGAAAAAATGGCATGTTCTTGCAAAAAAAAAATAAAAACAGAATTATCTTCAGAAAAAAAACTACAATGAGCAATCTCTATTCATCAGTGCTATTGTAGAAATGGAGAAAGAGAAAGCCTCATATACTACTGGTGAGGATGTAAACAGGTCTATACCGTGTATGAAAAATAGCATGGAGATTTCTAAGGAAAAATATAACTATCACATGGTCCAGTGATTAAACAGGTAGGTAGTTATTCTAAAAATATAGCAACACTAATTTGATATGATCTATGCACAACTATGTTCATTTTCACTATCTAAGACTTGGAAACAACTTGAATACCTAGTGACAGTTGAGTAAATGACAATATGGTCTATATACAAAAATAAAATACCACATAACTATAAGAAAAATTACATTTTACATTTGGCTACAATATGGATAGAAATATTGATGACTCACTAAGCAAAATAAATAGAAGAATGATACCTTATTATCTTTATTATCATTATCATATGTGGTATATACAAACTTATCACAGAACTGAAGTTACCAAGATGAAGGAGAGAGGGCTTAAGAGTTCAATAGACAGTGATGAAGGGATATTAGCATTTTGATGGTGGGTGTGGTGAGGAAAAGACTACTTTTGAAACATGAAAAATATATAACCCCTTATTAAATATATAAGAACTAGAGATATAACTAAAAGGGTTCAAAAACTTGTCTGACTAGTACTTACTGTGGATTTGATTCCTAGAATAACACAGCCCTGGCAGTCCAGCATCTCTGGGTTCTAAAGAGCACCTTCAGGATACTGTGATGGCTCCCAAGATCTCCAGGAATGAGCAGTGAACCATCAAAAATCTCACGAGGATTGGCTTCTGCACTGCTTATACCTTCACTCTCCCTGCAGTGTTGGCTGTACACTGTATATTATAATAAAATTAATGCATTAGAATTTGAAAAAAGGACAGTAGTTATTAAGAAAAATAGCAGACTTCAATAATTTTACAATTTTTTAATTAACTGGATTCACTCTTCTTTGCAAAATCTTTTCTTGAAAGCAAGAAGTTAGCAAACACCTATTTCTGATTTGATATATACAACATGTGGCTTCTCATGTGTTAAATGTTTTCATTGTTTTAAAATAAACCTTTCCTGATATCTGATAATAAAGTGCTTGGAAATAAATAGATGGTTGAGGGGAGTACTAAAATTCCCCAAGAAATTAAGTTTTTGTTGTGTTCCAAGTAGAATGATGTTTGCCTAAGCTGTGATTTCCAAGTCAGGAATAGATTTATTTACAATACAAAGTCACTTTTTGTGTGATTTTTGGGTTAAGAAGCAAATTCCTTAATTCAAAGGCTCAAACAAATGTCTGCCATTGGAAAAATATAAAAAAGCAATTTTGTGGACCCAGTAAATACCCTTGTTCCACAATGACTCAGTTTGGAGAATGGAACCAGTGTAAGATGATTGGGTTAAGTAGTCTTTGGGCCACAGAAAATTTCATGTATGTGAGCAGAATGTTGAAGCCTGGCTGCAATCAAGCCAGAAAATAATGTGCCAATTATAGGGAAAACAAAATGAACAGCATTTTTTTTATGTATCCAACAGAAATATATTAAAATTGAATGCATACATTAACATCACAGTGCATTTTTGCTGCTCAATAAATGTGTAATAGTAATAATTATCACACTTTTATTAGATACTATGCATTTATGAGCAAGCTTGGTGGTCTCTTTGGGCCTCTGCCAAAGTCTAGTGGAACCTTTATAATTGTTCAGATTCCTTTTTAAGGATTTTTTCTTTTCTCTCTGCATAATCTCAGTAACAACCTTTCCATAGAAGAGAAAAAGTGAGGGTGGCAGGGTTTATATTTTCTAAGGGGCAATCTAATCTCCCTTTCCAAAGCCAAAGACATTCATTTAGAAATGTGCTTTGTAACACAATTTGAACAAAAGAGAAGCATTCACAAAGGAAATACTAATCTTTTGTTCAAAAACCATTTTTCTGATTGAAGGGTCAACACTCATTGACTTATAACACCAGTGTGTTTGCTTACTTGTTGATATCAGGAAAACAAGGTCTGCGCACAAATTGTGCTATTGTTTGCAATGCCTAAATTGTAGCAAAAGTTTAATGCATCTAATATGCTGTAAGAGGCCAAGGTAAAGTTTTAGAAAGTAGCCTCAATAATTATTTTATAGAATGTGAAAATGTTTCCCCCTTTATTCAGCAGACTACTACAACGGTTAATCTTGCATCTTGAATACTAGTATAGTCATGATTTTGAGAGATAAATTATTTTTTAGGCATCTAGCCAATTTATCAGACGAAATCAGACCTGAAAGATGGACGATATGACAAGAATATTCAGTCAATGAATCTGTATTTAATTAAAAAAAAAAACCTTTGTGATTTACAAAGTTCTTAGCAGTTGAGTTTCAGACATACAATCCTACCACCATTTCTTTAGTATATCTTGCTGAGTTTTAGCTTGGTTGATCTACCACGACGTGGCAGAGTGGTGTTGAAATTTCCAACTACTGTTCTGTTTCTATTGCTGTCTTTGTTCAAGACTATTAGCAGTTATTTTAAGTATTTTTATGGCCCCTCATTAAGTTCAAATATGTTTAGGAGTGTGATTTCTTCCTGATGTACAAATCCCTTGATTATTAGGAAATTGTCATCGCTGTCACTTATAAGCATTTAAGGCTAAAGTGCATGATATTGATATTAGTATGACCATCAAAAACATTAAAAATAACTTTATTTAGAGATAATATATTGCATAGTCAGGCATAGTTGACCATAATAAATTTATTTCCAGATGAAAGAGTGCAAAATATTTGTAAAAGAATTAAAAGATAAATCAAAAAAATTTGAAAGATTAAAAAAAAAGGAAGAGAGGAAAAAAACCATATCCAGCAACAAGTAAATAGTACTGGAATACGTGCCCTACCGATTAGGCAAGAAAAGATATCAAGGGCATCCAGATAGGAAATAAAGAAGTCAAGCTCTCACTGTTTGCAGATGACATGATACTATATTTAGAAATCGCTTAAAACTTTGCTAAAAAGCTCTAGAAACAATAGATTCATATAGTAAAGTGGCAGGCTACAAAATTAACATGCAAAAATCAATCACCTTCTTATACACCAATAATGATAGAGAAGAAATGGACAATAAAAACACAACTCCATTCAGATTAGTGTGACAGAAAATCAAATATCTTGCAGTCAACTTAACTAAAGACGTTAAGGACCTATACAAAGAAAACTATGCTTTAAGAAATAAAAGAGGACATAAGGAAATAGAGACACATACCCTGCTCATCTATTGTCAGGATTTATATAATTAAAGTGGCTATACTCCCCAAAGCATAGTACAGATTTAATGCAAACCCCTCTAAAGATACCCATTACATTCTTCAAAGAAGTGGATCAAACATTTCTGAAATTCATTTGGAACAAAAAACACGCATGAATAGCTAGAGAAACCATTGGGAAAAGGACTATGGGAGGCATTACTTTTCCCAAATTGTATTATAGAACTATAGTCATTGAAACAGCTTGCTACTGGAAAAAAAGACAGACCCTTAGATCAAATCTTATTGGTGTATAAGAAGGCAATTGAATTTTGCATGTTAATTTTGAAGCCTGCTCCTTTGTTCTATGAATCTATTGTTTCTAAAAGCTTTTTGGCAAAGTCTTCAGGGATTTCCAAATATAGTATCATGTCATCTGCAAACAGTGAGAGCTTGACTTTTTCCTTCTCTCTCTCTCTCTCTCTCTCTCTCTCTCTCTCTCTCCCTCTCTCTCTTTTGTTTTTGGGTCATACCCAGCAACACTCAGGGGTTACTCCTGGCTCTACACTCAGAAATCACTTCTGGCAGGCTCGGGGACAATATGGGTTCCTGGGATTTTAACTCCCATCCTTCTGCATACAATGCAAATGCCTTACCTCCACGCTATCTCTCCAGCCTGACTTCTATCTTTTCTATCTGGTTGCCCTTGATATCTTTTTCTTGCCTAATCACTAGTGTAAGTATATCCAGTACTATGTTGAATAGGAGTGGTGAGAGAGGGCAGCCTTGTCATGTGCCACATTTTAGAGGAAAGTCTGTTAATCTCCATTGAGAATAATATTTGCCATTAGCTTGTGGTAGATGGCCTTGACTATAATTAGGAAAGTTCCTTTCATTCCCATCTTTATGAGATTTTTTTGATCAAGAATGAACATTGGACCTTATTGAATACTTTCTATGCATCTATTGATATAGTCATATGATTTTTATTTTTCCTTTTGTTAATATGATGTATTATGTTGATTGATTTACAGATGTTAAATCATCCTTGCTTTCATGGAATGAAGCCCGCTTGGTCGTGCTGAATGACCTTCTTGATGAAGAATTTTGTTGAGGATCTTTGCATCTCTGTTCATCAGGAATATTTGTCTGTAATTTTCTTTTTTCGCAGCATCTCTGTCTGATTTAGGTATCAAGGGGATGTTAACTTCATAAAAACTATTTGGAAGTGTTCCTGATTCTTCAATTTTATGAAAGAGCCTAAAAAAGATTGGTAGAAGTTCCTCTTGAAAGGTTTAAAAGAATTCATCTGGGCCTGCACTTTTGTTTTTGGGAAGATTTTGATTACCATTTTAATTTCCTCAGTAGTGATAGGCTGTTAAGATATGCTATTCATCCTTATTCAACCATGGAATGCTATAAGAGTCCAAGAATTTATCCATTTCTTCCAGGTTCTCATGTTTCCCGACATAGTTTATCAAAGTAGTCTCTGATTACCCTTTGAATCTCTGCAATATCTGTAGTGATATCCCCTTTTAATTTTTTTGTTTTTTTGGGGGGGAGAGTCACACCTGGCAGTGCTCAGGGGTTACTCCTGGCTCCATGCTCAGAAATTGCTCCTGGCAGGCACGGGGGACCATATAGGGCACCGGGATTAGAACCAATGACCTTTTGCATGAAAGACAAATGCCTTATCTCCATGCTATCTCCCGGTCCCCTAATTTTTAATCCGATTTATTAAGCTTTTCTCCCTTTCTTTGTGTGAGTTTTGTCAGAGGTTTATTAATCTTGTTTATTTTTTCCAAGAATCAACTTTTGCTTTTGTTGATCTTTTGGATTGTTTTTTGGATTTCCACTTCATTGATTTCTGATCTAAGTTTTGTTATTTCCTTCTGCCTACCTAGTTTTGTTTCCCTGTGTTGACCATTTTTTAATTTTATAAGATGTGTCATTAAGCTATTATTTAGACCCCTTCCTGATATGTGCTTACAAAGCTATACATTTTTCTTTCAGTACCGCTATTTCTGTGTCCCATAAATTCTGATAATTTGTGTCTTCATTGTCATTAGTTTCCAGGAATGCTTAATTTCCTCTTTGATTTCATTTCTGACCTGCTTATTGTTCAGTAGTAAGCTGTTTAAAATCCAGGTGTTAAAGTTTTTCTCCTGTGTCCCTTTATAATTTACGCCTAATTTCAGTGCCTTGTGATATGTGAAGATAGTCTGGATGATTTCTATTGCTTTGATTTTTTTGGAGGTATGTTTTATGAACCAGCATGTTATCTATTCTGGAGAATGATTCATGTGTATTGAAGAAGAATGTGTATTCAGGTTTCTGGGGATGGAGTGCCATATATCTATGTATATATACATATATATATGTATATTTCTGAAAAGAGAAATGGTAGAAAGTATATATAAACTAGTCCATTTTCTTCCATTTCTCTTTTCAGAAATATTATATTTTTGTTGAATTTCAGACTGGTGGACCTGTCAAAGGGTGACAGGGCAGTGTTAAGGTCTCCCACAATTATTGTGTTACTATTGGTATCTTTTTTTAGACCTGCCAACAATTGTACTATATATTTTGCTGGCCCTTCACTGGGTGCATATATATTTAGGAGTGTGATTTCTTTCTGTTGTACATATCCCTTGATTGGTAAGAAAAGTCCATCTTTGTTCCTTATAACTTTTCTGAGTGTAAAGTATGTGTCATCTTATATTAGTATGGCCACATCAACTTTTTAAGGGTATTGCTTGCTTAGATGATTTTCCTCCATCCTTTTATATTGAGTGTATGTTTTTTTCTTTTTTTCTTTATTTTATTTTATTTAAAAACCTTGATTACATACATGATTGTGTTTGGGTTTCAGTCATGTAAAGAACACCACCCATCACCAGTGCAACGTTCCCATCACCATTGTCCCAAATCTCCCTCCTCCCCACCCACCCCCAGCCTGTACTCTAGACAGGCTCTCCATTTCCCTCATAGTTTCACATTTTTAGGACAGTTCAAAATGTAGTTATTTCTCTAACTAAACTCATCCCTCTTTGTGGTGAGCTTCCTGAGGTGAGCTGGAACTTCCAGCTCTTTTCTCTTTTGTGTCTGAAAATTATTATTATTGCAGGAATGTCTTTCATTTTTCTTTTTTTATTATTTTTTATTTTTAGTTTTTTTATTTTAATCATAGTGGTTTACATGTCATTCACAGTAATATTCCAGTTACATATAAACATTGAATCAGGGGAATTCCCATCACCAAGTTGTCCTCCCTCCACCTCCGTTCCCATTCTGCCTCCCATATCCTCCACCCTCTCCCCGGGGTCTTCTAGATTGAGTGACTCCCTCTGTTTCTGGTTTATTACTTAGTGGTCTTATATCTGATTGGGCTTGGTGTCTCCATTGCTTCTCCCTCTAATTGGGAGGCAGGATTAGATAGTTGGAGTTTTGTGGTTTTGTTTGGGGAAGAGTACCATAATAGAATGGAGTAAAAATTAAGTATGCCTACGATGGGCAGAGTCCTTCTAGCAGTTCTCATCCTCAGTTTGAGAGAAGGGGAAAAGAAAAGGTGAAACACCACAACATTTGACAAAGACATATCAAATAAGACATCTAGTGAGCACTGCAGCGATAAAGATATGCACCAAATAATTGCCATGGTCTTGAGATAAAAAACATGATAGAGCGCAAAAAATCAAAAAAAAAAGAAGAAAGAAAAGTACATATATAAGTAAAATAGTGGACCACTACTTATATATCTACACCAAAATAAGAGGGTCGACAAACTAGATAAGAGAAAAATAAAATAGTAATAAGAAAAATAAATTTTAAAAAATTGTTGTTTTGAGCTTCTTGTCTCTCTCTCTTTTGTGATTTTTGGGTTTCACCCTGTGGTGTTTAGGGGGTTACTCCTGGCTCCATGCTCAGATTTTGCTCCTGGCATGCCAGGGGACCAAGTGGAACACTGGTATTCCAACCGATAACCTTCTGCGTGAAAGGCAAATGTCTTACCTCCATGCTATCTCTCCATCCCTATCCCCCATTTTTTCCTTCTGCATAGGCACATTAAAAATTGGGGTCATTCGAAAAGGGAATATCCTTGGCCTAAGAGATACAGGGTTTCTTCCCCTTTGGAATATATCATCATGGGATTATCTATAGACTCCTTTCAAGTTCATTTGCTCTCTCCTTGATGTTTTTGTGTTGTATGGAAGACTTCTGCTCTGATCTGGATAATGATATCAGACCTTTGTATCTAGAGGTCTCAGTCTCTGCACAGGTCAAGGAGTAGAACTTACGATGAAGTCTGTGTTCATGATTTCAAAAGCTCTGCTTCCTCAGTGTCATTTTGATCTGTCTTTTGCGGTTGGTGGTCTTGGGCCTTGCGATGATCCTCAGGTGGAGGATCGTCTTTTGGATCCTGGGAAATCGTCTTTTGTTATGTTTCCTGAAGACCCATTCAGTTGCAATTGTCTCAGTCAAGTCTCTGGACTTAGAGATCATTGTTGTTGTGCAGGTCGTAGGACAAACCCTAGACTAGGGCTTTCTTCCTGGTCCCAGCTTACATATTGCCCAGCTGTGGTTCTATCCGCCAGTCTTCTGTAGATCAAGTTCTTGGCTTTTGCACAGTCCAAAGTGTGACCGGTCTTCTGCTTTTGTCTTATCATTAGTTGGTAAGGTACCCTGTTCTTTTTTTTTTCTATTTTGGTTTTTGGGCCACACCCAGTGATGCTCAGGGGTTACTCCTGGCTATGCACTCAGAAGTCGTCCCTGTCCTGGGGGACCATATGGGGCACCGGGAGATCGAACCGCAGTCTGCCCAAAGCTAGCGCAGGCAAGGAAGGCACCTTACCTCCAGCGCCACCGCCCGGCCTCCCGTACCCTGTTTTTATGTCCATTTGTAACATAGTCGAGCTGGCAAATGTTGGTGTTTGAGAAGTATTCAGGCTGTCCTGGATGGGATTTGGTTCCTGTAGCTGTTGTGCAGAACTGTGACATTTCTATGTCTGGGATTCAGAATTCTAGGCTGAACAGTCGGTGTCTAATCTCCTGGGGTCAAAGATAGGTCCACATGACATATTTTCAAGGTGGGAGCTTCCCATGTATTGTAAATAAGTATGAGTTCTTATCCCTAGTAGATAAGAGCTTGTTTACCTACATGTGATTTCCCCTTTTTTTAGTGCGCCTTTGCAGGGAGAGATGGTGCTTCATTATATTGTTGGTGTATTTGGGGGAGGAAAAAGATCAGAGAGACAAGTCACAAGTCCAAAAAAGACAAGAATATAAATAAAATATATTTGCTCACATATGATTAAAAAAGATTTTAAAAACTGAAGTAAAAAATAAAGAACTGGAATGAAAAATAAAGAGGTAGTATTATACCAGTCCTATACTTATAATGGATGTATAGGCTTCCCCATTGTTTTTTGAGATTCTCTTGTGGAGTGTGGATTTCCAGACACCTTTTCATCGCATACCCTGCCCTTCTTGAGATTGGAAACATTTGTGGTAGGGGGGTCTTGGGTAGAGTTCTTGCATTGGGAGACCTTTAGAGCTAAGTCCAGTATCCAACAATAGTTCACTTTAGGAAGTGTTGGTAGGTAGGGCCACACAGCTTGAGTCAACGGGAGTGTTGGTTGTCTTTTCCAGCTGGGAACGAGGTCTGGGTTTGAGTGGGTGTCCCTTCGCTTGGGTGCTGGGTACCGGTTCATTCGGGTAGGAAGTCAGTCTTGATGCCTAGTAGATTAAGAACTGGGGGTGAAGAGTTTTAGTAAGATGGAGAATCTGGGTGGGATTGAGGGGTGAATGGATAGTCGGATTCCTAGAAGGAGGGAAGAGGAAAGTATATGGAAGAGGCAGAAAAGAAGAAAAGAGATGATTAGGTTAACTAGGGAAAGAGAAGGAAAAAGAGAAAAAAGGAGGGAGAGAGAGAAGTGAGAAGAGAGGAGAGAAGGGCGTCGCCTGTTATTTTGCTTGGATATGTTCTATGAGTAGGTCCCGTAGTATAGGACTGTATGTCACAGTTGCTGCGACCGTGGTCTGACTGGTCACATGCTTCAGGTCCTAAAAGAAGGTATAACCTATAGAAAAAGGGTATGTTAAAGTGTTTTATCGAAAGGATTTCATTCTGCAACCTGGATATGGTATCTCGTAAAGCTTAGCTCCGAGGCGTCATCTTAGGTTGTCCACCCTTTATATCCAAAAGAGCCTGTGAAGTGAAAAGCTGAGAGGTTAAATATTGTAAGCTTAAGGTATAAACACCTATTATTTTGGAGTGCTTTCCTTGGATTCAGTTATTTCCCATGGTATTCTTTACCTGTAATCTTGTATAGGGGTCCCTAAGGGACCTTTGTAGTAAGAGGTTGATTATGTACCTGTTCTCTCTACGCTGTTGTTTCTATTGTTGCTGATTTCTTCTTCTTTTTTTTGGTTTTTCAGGCCCCCTCCATTTGATGCTCAGGGGTTACTCCTGGTTACACACTCAGGAGTCGCCCCTGGCTTGGGGGGCCATGTGGGGTGCTGGTGGATCGAACCATTTTTCTTCCTTGGCTAGCACTTGCAGAGCAGGCACCTTACCTCTAGTGCTACTTCTCCAGCCCCTGTTGCTGATTTCTTTATGGTATAATGTGTGGTCAGGAGTGTATGTTGTTCCTCCTTCTTGTGTTTTGGGTGTTACTCCCCAGTATACGTGTAATGTTACAGTTTTGGAGTTTCTACTCTGTTTGATCCAATTATTTGATCTTTGAGTATTAGTTGTGTATATTGTGTAGTTTCTAGGTGCTTCAGAATAGTGCTACCATTTTGTGTTTATCTTTCATCTTCTGGCTTGCTTCGTTTAAGATAATATGTTCTAGGTCCATCCGTGTTGCTGCAAAGTATGTGATTGTATCATTTCTGACTGCCATGTAGTATTCCATTGTGTATAGATACCACATCTTAGTGATCCACTCATCTGTTGTTGGACATCGAGGTTGGTTCCAAGACTTGGCTTTTATGCTGAGTGCTGCGATAAATATTGGGACATATTTTGGGATGTATGTCCTTTTGTCTTGGGGGTAGATACCTAGGAGAGCAATTGCTGGGTCAAATGGTAGTTCTATTCTGAGATCCTTAAGCACTCTCCAGACTGTTCTCCATAGTGGTCAGATTAGGAGGCATTGCCACCAACAGTGGATGAGAGTGCCTTTCATGCCGCATCCCCGCCAACATAGATTGTTCCCATTATTTTTGATGTGATCCATCCTCACTGGTGTGAAGTGGTACCACATTGTTGTCTTGATTTGGATTTCCCTAATGATGAGTGAAGGTGAACATGTTTTCATGTGTTTGTTGGCCATCTTTCGATCTTCTTTGAAGAAGTGTCTATTCATTTCATCTCCCCATTTTTCTATGATTTTGTTTGGTTCTGTGGAGCTCATCTTTCTGAGTGCTTTGTATATTCTGGATATCAGCCCTTTATCTGACAAATTGAGTGAAAAAAATTTTTTCCCATTCAGTTAACTGTCTTCTTGTGTTAAGTATGGTATCTTTTGCCATGCAGAAGCTTTTTAGTTTGGTGTAGTCCCATTTGTTTATGTTTGATGCTACTGTTTTTGCCATTGGAAGTCTATCATCAAATACTTTTGTGACTTCGAGTGTTCTACCTATTTTTTCTCAATAAATTTTATAGATTTGGGTCTGATTTCCAGGTCTTTAATCCATCTTGAGTTGACTTTTGTATATGGGGTGAGGTATGGGTCAATTTTTAATTTCTTATGGTAGTTCTCCAGTTGTACCAGCACCATTTGTTGAAGAGACTTTCTTTGTCCCATTTAAAGTTTTTGACTCTTTTGTCAAATATTAGTTGACTGTATACCTGGGGGTTTATGTCTGGAAATTCTGTTCTAACCCACTGATCTGAGGCTCTATCCTGGTACCTGTACCATGCTGTTTTGATCACTATGGCTTTATAGGATAGCTTCAGGTTAGGTAGCGAGATGCCACCCAGGTTCTTGTTTTTTAGTATGTGTTTGGCTATCCTGGGTCTTTTGTTGTTCCAGACAAATTTTATGATTGATTGTTCTAACTCTTTAAAGAATGATGTCTGAATTTGGATGGGGATTGCATTAAATCTATATAGGAGTTTGGGTAGGATAGTCATTTTGACTATGTTGATTCTACCTACCCATGAGCATGGGACGCTCTTACATTTCCTTAGGTCCTCTTCAATTTCTTTCTGAAGTGTTTTGAAGTTTCCCTGGTATAAGTCTTTCACTTCCCTTATAAGGTTGATTCCTAGGTACTTAATGTTTTTTGTTACTATTTTAAATGGAGTTGAATTCTTAATCTCTCTTTCTTCTACGTCATTATTTGTATAGAGAAATGCTACTGTCTTTTGTGTATTGACTTTGTAGCCAGCCACTTTGCTGTATTGGTTAATTGTTTCTAGGAGTTTTGCTGTGGTCTCCTTGGGGTTTTCAATGTATATCATCATATCATCAGCAAAAAGGGATAATTTGAGTTCCTCTTTCCCAATTTGGATTCCTTTAATTCCCTTCTCTTGTCGGATTTCTATTGCTAGAACTTCTAAGGTTATATTGAATAAGAGTGGAGAGAGTGGACAACCTTGTCTAGTTCCTGACCTTAGTG
>PVKC010006528.1:14661-31155 GCA_004027635.1 Crocidura indochinensis
TCTTGTTTCTTCTTCTTCTTCTTCTTCTTCTTCTTCTTCTTCTTCTTCTTCTTCTTCTTCTTCTTCTTCTTCTTCTTCTTCTTCTTCTTCTTCTTCTTCTTCTTCTTCTTCTTCTTCTTCTTCTTCTTCTTCTTCTTCTTCTTCTTCTTCCTCCTCCTCCTCCTCCTCCTCCTCCTCCTCCTTTTTTTTTGGTGCAAAGGCACAAGAAGTATTGGGGAAATTAGAACGGGAATTCTCTTGGCCTAAGAGATATCAGGTTTCTGGATATTCTTCCAAAAACTGGAAATTGAGTTCCTGTATGATCCAGTTATACAACTCATAGGAATATGCCTTAGGAACACAAAAATACAATACAAAAATCCCTTCCTTACACCTATATTCATTGCAGTACTATTTACCATAGCAAGACTCTGGAAACAATCAAGATGCCCTTCAAGAGATAAATGGCTAAAGAAACTGTGGTACATATACACAATGGAATATTATGCAGCCATCAGGAGAGATGAAGTCATGAAATTTTCCTGTACATGGATGTACATGGAATCTATTATGCTGAGTGAAATAAGTCAGAGGGAGAGAGAAATACACAAAATGGTTTCACTCATCTATGGGTTTTGAGTAAAATGAAAGACATTCTTGCAATAATTTTCAGAGACAAAAGAGAGAAGGGCTGGAAGTTACTCACTTCATGAACCTCACCACAAAGAGTGATGAGTTTAGTTAGAGAAATAACTACATTGCGAACTATCCTAACAATGAGAATGTATGAGGGAAATAGAAAGCCTGTCTAGAGTACAGGTGGGGTGGGGAGGAGGGATATTTGGGACATTGATGGTTGGAATGTTGCACTAGTGATGGGGGGTGTCCTCTTACATAACTGAAACCCAACCACAATCATGTTTGTAATCAAGGTGTTTAAATAAAATATTATTTAAAAAAAAAGAGAGATATCAGGTTTCTCCACCCTTGAAGCATGCTGTCATGGGACCAACTGCAGGCTCCATACTCATTCATTTTCAAGATCTTTTTATGGTGCCAGGCAACTTTCCACTAAGTTGTGAATGAAAAAGTCAGGCCTCTCTAACTAGAGATCTTGGTATTTACATAGGTCATAGGATGAAGCCTAGGATAGAGTCTTTCTTTATAGGTCTAGAAGTTCTGTTCCATCACTGTTGTTGTACTCAGTCTTTTATAAATGGTGACACTGATCCTAGGATGAAGCCTGAGATAGAACTTTTTCATTATGTTTTCATAAATTCTGTTCTGTCACAGTTGTCAAAATCAGACCTCTGGGACTGGAGATCTTGGTTTTTGTACAGATCCTAGGCCGAGGCCTAGACTAGGTTTTTTTTTATTGTTTCCAGGGTAAGTACTGCCCAGTATTGGCTGTCAAAGTCAGTCTTCTGTAATTGGCGATCTTGGTTGTTGTACAAATCAAAGGGCGACTGTGTCTTCTGATTTCATCTTACTGTTAGGACAACCTGCTCTTAGATCAACTTTTTTATCTGGTGGTTAGCATAGAGTCATGGGTTGTGACTTCTTACTCTCAGGCCAGAGTTTCCTGTGGTGTTAACCTCTTGCTTACAGGAGAATTAACCATGTAATAGATACATTATCTCCTGCAATTTCTCCCTAACATATGTGACAAGAGCTAAGAGGAGTAGATGTGTCACAGTACTATTGAAGAAATAAAACTCCCAGGTGATCTGGGAGTCAAAACTTGGCCTAATGACTGGTCAACATTGTACCTACCCACACAGTCTCTTCATGCCAGATTCTTCATGACAGAATCTGAGCATATGGTGTTTTTCAGGATTTATAGTTCCAGGGACCACCAGGACCACCATGCTCGGTCTTGGGGAGCCTCTATGGTCACACCCAGTGATGCTTAGAAGATCATGTGGTGGGATAAACTCTGATTTTAGGGTTTCTTGCATGTACCCTTATTCCTATAACCCTAATTATCATCTCCCAGCAACCTTCACTCCATCAATGTTAATTGTAGCATTTCTTGATGTGGGACAAGAGAGGCAGCCAGATGTGAACCCTGTGGGAGAGTGTTATGTTCTGGAACACACTTGATGTCCCTTTTCTCGTTTTCTTTGTTAATCTGAAGTAACAACAATCATCTCTGAAGAAAATTCTGTCAACTGATACAATTAAGGTTTTTATTTCATTCCAAATAGCTGTGCTTTAGAATGGGTTGCTAGCTTGGTGAGATACTAAACCAAGTTTATGGCTATCGTATGTCAATGCTTAGATTAATATCTCATGGATAGGCAATCAAGGAGGTTCCCTGGCTAGAATGCATAAGGAAATAAGCTCAGCTCATCTGGGAAGTACCAAGAAAGAAAAGCATAAGGCAACTCATGTAACCCTCTGTTTTCCTTCATCATTGAACACCACTGGTCCCTAAGGACAAGTTGGTTCTGATAAAACAGATTACGCACAATGGCATCAGGAAACAAGTCAATGGTGACCTTCTAACTCAGCAGCTTCATACAGTATCTTCCAATGTGCTTCCTGAGAATTAGAAAGTTTGGGTTTGGATGGAATTTCACCTTTGCTCCTTCCCCAAAGCTCCATCTTGCAATATCAACCACATCTCTCGCCTTGCTCAGAAATAGGGGTTTGGGGGAGGAGACTTTTGTATTAGTAGTGATTAAGTTGGCTTACAACGTGGAGTAGTGACTCTAAAGATAAACTATGCTCTAAGAGACAAGTTTTTCCTCCTGAGAGCTGAGAGCAGAAGCCACAGTGATTTCTCTTGCTTACAGTCTGTACCTGATACTTTCTACACAGGAGAGTGAAATTTTGTCCACTCTTAAACCAAAATTGCACTCAGATATGGTGATGGGAACGTTGCACTGGTGATGGGTCGTGTTCTTTACATGACTGAAACCCAAACACAATCATGTATGTAATCAAGGTGTTTAAATAAAATATTATAAAAAAAAAGAAAATAAATGTTGTCTTTCGGCAAGAACTTTTTGGAGATGTTCACAGACAAGAAGTTTTGTTTTGTTTTCAAGGAACAATTTCAATTAGGCAAAGATGCCAGTGCCTGAAAGAAAACATCTGGCAGGCTTGGCAGCACATCTGGCTTCTTGCATTTGGTGAAGATATTACATGCTTCATTACCGTCAACATTGGCATCAAAGCCTCAGCCAAAATCTTGAAAGGAGACTTGCTGAGAGCAATAAAAGCTAGCCTTTGGAAGAACTGTTGGCACAAAATGGATTCTTAATTATTTCTCCTTCTTCTCCTCCTCCTTATCTCCTTATCTTTCTTCTTCTTCTTCTTCTTCTTCTTCTTCTTCTTCTTCTTCTTCTTCTTCTTCTTCTTCTTCTTCTTCTTCTTCTTCTTCTTCTTCTTCTTCTTCTTCTTCTTCCTCCTCATCCTCTTCTTTCTCTTCCTTCTCCTCCTCTCCCTCCAACTCCTCCATCTCCTCCCCTACACCCCCTGATCCAATTGTGTAATCTTACCAGAAGACAGACTCTCCACCAAGCTCTTGATTGAAAATTGGGCAGAATATATACTATTATGAAGGAATAAAAGTACTTTATGTAGAAGAGTTCCATTGTGGAGTCTGCTTTTCTTTGGGAAACCAACACCATTGATGCTCAAAGCTTAATTCTGGCTTTATGCTCAGGATCACTTCTGCTTTGGGATCAAACCAGGGTCTGCCACATGTCAGGCAAGTACTATCTCTCTGACACACTCTCTATGACACACTCTCTATGACTATCTCTATCTTTGTCACTCTATTTGTCTGATGCTGAGATCATGAATTTTTTTCCACAACTAAGATCTGATGAGGAGGGATTTAGTGAATTTTCTGGGTGACAAAAATCTTCCTATTCAGGGTTGCTCATATACCACCATGCATATTGCAAAAAAGTCTGAGTGTTCATTCAGCCAAATTACCCTGCAGATAGGCAATCCTCCATACTTCACAAGATAAACATGCCTTTACATACTGGTGCTAAATATAGACTCATTCATTTTGGGATGCTCAAGTTAGAAGGCCTCACTAGCACCAAAGAAGTCAATGAAAAGTCTTTTTTTTTTAAGTTTGCAGTTTTGGGGCCATACCTGGGAGCTCACTGGTTACTCCTGACTCAGTGCTCAGACTCAGGGGATCATATGAGATGCCAAAAATCGAACATGGGTCTGTCCTGGGTTGCCACGTGCAAGACAAATGCCCTACCACTGTGCTATTGCTTTGGCCCTGAAGAAAGAGTATATTTATACCTTTTTTTTTTTTGGTTTTTGAATCACATCGAGCAGCGCTCAGGGGTTACTCCTTGATCTACACTCAGAAATCGGTCCTGGCAGGTTTGGGGGACCATATGGGATGCCGGGTTTCTAACCACCATCCTTCTGTATGCAAGGCAAATGTCCTACCTTCACGCTATCTCTCTGGCCCCACCATCTTCATCTTAAATGCACCTGTCTATCTCCTGAAGGGTCAAAGAAAAGAGTGACAAGAATTCAATTCAAAACTATTTGGAAGAGCCCAAGAAACAGTGGCAGACAGAGAGACCAACAGTGGAGTCCTCTTTGATTCAGAAGAACCATTTTACCCCAGTAGTGCACCCCAAAAAGAACATAGCTGCTCTGCTTTGACTCAGGGTTGTACATTTCTTTTAGTCAGTGAGCCCACCATAACACATAAAAAACCACCACCATACTAAAAAGGCCACAATGGGAAAACAATACAGAACTCCATTATACTTAGGAAGATGGTAGTTCTGAAGACCCAAATAGACTCAGCCACCTGTATAACCTGTCTGACGAGCCCGGATTGAATCCCCTCGATCCCCTGAGGTCCCCTGAGCCTTTCAGGAGCAATTTCTGAATGGAGATCCAGGAGTAACCCCTGAGCGCTGCTGGCTGCAGTCCAGCCCCCTCCCAAAAGAAATAAAATGTCGAGGGTGTTCAAGGAACTCAAAGAAATCATGAAATGAACAGCTAATAAGATGCCAGAGGATATGAGAGTAAAATAATAAAAATTCAAATAGAAATGACAGAACTGAAAAAAATATGGTTGGAGAAATGAAAACTTATCTGGAAGGATAGGTTTTTAATCTGTTGGTTAAATAACTGGTAGAAATGTTTATTTTCCACACTTTCCAATTTATTTTTGAGTTCAAATCATTTTTTATAAAAATAAAAGCAGTGTGGAATTTTCTCACCTCTTTATCTTGTTTCAGTTTCTACATGGTTAAAAGTCTAGTGTGTGCATGTAGGTGTGTGTGCTCACACATAGAAGACTAAAATTCTTTCAGGAAAGACATACAATGTATTTGGACTGAGCTAAGAATCCCCCTCTCTCCTTCATTTTTGTTTTTGTGATGATCAGAGCATGCACACTTGTTTGTAATACTTGTTGGACGCTTGGTACCATTTAAAAGAAAATTTGAAATTGATTTTGTATTGATATCAAAGACTGGTCTCCAATTTGACTTCTTTTTTTTTTTTTGCATGCTAGGCTTGTAATCTTATTAAACCATGACTTGGGGAGTCATTAAAAAAGTTTTGTTTTATGTGCAATTTTAGATCCATTCCCTCTACCATTCACAAAGACCCTGGATCTTAAAAAAAAAGTCATAAAATGAAACTTAGATGTAAAAGATTGCTTTTAACTGAAAAAAAATGCAAAGGTTTTGGTGACTGTCTCTCTGTGCCTTTTTCTGAGAAAGAGGGTTAGAGCTTCAGCTTTGAACATGTTTGTGCTGTTCATAAAGGAAAGAACGGTAGCATATGGCTAGGCTGGATGCTCTGACCTCGCTTCCACCTGCTTCCAATTACTCCCAATCATTGGTTCTGCTGTTGCGTTCTCAGCATGCCTTTGTACCCCAGCCAGCTACCCTTTATAAAGAGGAAGGTTAATCAGTCCAGTCCCTGGCCCTGAAATCAATCAGCACATCACTGGAGTTATGCATGGATTTCCCAAAGGTAAACAGATTTCTATTTAAATGTTATTGTTCTCATTAGCATCCACTGTTTTCATTATAGATGTGCTGAGATGTTCTTTTCTAATCTCATCTTTTCTAATCTTATAAATTATGCTTATTACTTTCAGACATTGAAAAGAAACCCTTTATGTGGTTTCCAGTTTGCTTTTTCCATTCCACCTTTGCTTTGCATTTGTGACGAACTAGGGCAACTTTTTAACAGCTCCCTAGTCTGTGCTCTCCCTCATTCCCTTACTCTGCTGCCCTTATTGTTTCTTCTTTAACTTACTGACATTTTCTCCCATTTTCTTACCTCTCTTTCTCTCTCCATCTGTTTTTACAGAGAAGTAAAGAAGTCAGCTACACATTTTCACCATCTGTGTGTAGTCACGCCCTGTCTCAACCTTCTGTCCTCTCCACTGTGACCTGACTTCCTGAGGAGCACCAGGTACTTTCAACTGGCATGTGGCTTATTTTGATAGTGACATATTTGTTTCTTCCTTTCTCTCCATAGCAGGGAATGCTAGTTTCTAATTACTCTGTTCCAGGAAGCTTCCGATTTAAGAAACACATTATATTCTTAAGTGTGTTGCTTCATGGCAGCACTCACACTGTTTCTGTAAAATACCTTTCTTGGCCTTGTGGAACACATGGTTTCTGTTGGAAGGACTCAGTTCTGCTTTTGTAGCATGAAAGCATCTAGAAACAAGGTGTACATGAATAAATGTGGCCAGATTTACCTGTAGGCTGTGTTTTCTGACCATTGAATAAAAAGGAATGTGTTGAAACAAGGCTTCCTGGAGTAAATAAAGATAACAGGTACCCAAAGCTAAATCCTAATTGACTTATGATTGAGACCATGGTTGAAGCTTTTGCTTTGTTCAATATTTGTCCTTTTTTCATGGTTCTGTACATTCATAATGCTGGAAATGCATATTCCTCTTCTAGATCAAGCACAGTTCACACATAGAGACCAAGAGAAGAGCATGTAATTAGAGTAATCTCTGAGAGTAACCTCAGAAGTGCCACTGGTGTGTGTGTTGTTTCTGAAGAAACTGTCCTTTCATATCCTTCTGGATTAATCTGCTATACATCATTAAGTACTTAATGTCAGTTGTTATCTACTTTATTCTATTATTATTTTTTCAGTGAAGTAGGAAGTTTTTATAAAATATACTTTCTTGGAAAGATGTGAGGAAAGAGAAAGAGAAGAAGTATATGTTCAACAGAGAACATGGGGTTCTCCTGAGAAGAAATAAGTGAGCAAAGAATAGAGACAACAAGTGATATGCATACTCAAGGGGGAACACAGGCTTGAAGAATGAGCCAGTTGTCCATTTTAGTGATGAGAAATCTGAGGCCAGAGAGATGAAGCAACTTCTGAAGGTCACAGAGCCAATTAATGAAATAAAGGTTATTGAGCCAATTAGAATGGGATTTGGACCAGACTGCTAGAGTGTGACACCTATATGCCTGACCCCACCTTGACCCACAAGCTTGACTTCAAGATCTGGGGCCCAAGTGTGGCTGACCTGGGTTACAATTTAACCTACATCAGATTTCATTGTTTGAAAGTGGAAACACTTCACAAATGTGGGTCCAAATTACAGAGGCCTCTGCTCAAAGTCTCCAGCTTGATCAGTATAATCAGTATAGTCAGCACTTGTATTTTTGATCTTTGGCATCCTATATGGTCCTTCGGGCTTGCCAGAAATACTGCCAGGTGTGCCACCCCAAACAAAAACAAACAAAAATACATTGTCCGAGATCCAATCTCTCCATCCTTCACTTCAGTATGATTCTATATAACAGAATCTAGCCCAGTCTTGAGGCAAGTGATCAGTCAGCTCAAATACTCCCCCCATGGAAGTAGCCCCAGCTCTGTAAGGGACACCATGTGGCTTCTTCATACACACCAACCATGCACTGAGCCCTGCTTGTCTCCAGGAAGCTCCTGGCTTTCGGGAAGGTGGAGGTGGCAGATCCGATATTGCAGATATTACTCAACATGTCAAGGGGGACTGGCCTACTTATCGGCTAAAGAGCCCACAGTTATAATGATAATTAGGAAGGACAAGTGCACTACACTTCCCTGGGATTCACACACACCTAGTACTGTTGTCTACACATGCATTTAATTAATCCTTAGTCATAGCGAGTCTCGCAGGGCTGCCTTTATTTCCTGTGCTGACTTCCAGCAGCAGAAATATCTTCTTTCCGAGTTCCCAAGAAACGAGGTCAGGTAGTGGTGTCTGCTGGACTTGGCTACCTTTGAGGGTTTAGGGGAGAATTCTCCCTTAACTGTTCTATCTTCTGGGAGCAGAACCACATCCCAACTTGCCAATTCCAAGTGTCCCCCAAGAACCCATATGACTTGAAGTTTCTCTTTGTAAGGACCCCATCATTGCCTTTTGGTGTCAACTAATCCAACTAATGCATTATACCATCTTCATTATAACTGCAAAGATTCTATTTTCCAGAAGGTCTCTCATAGGAACCAGAGGTCAGGATGCCTATGTATCTGTATTATTTTTTGGAGGGGGTTACAATTTAACCTACAACAGATTTCATTGTTCTTTCTACTTCACAAATGTGGGCTCAAATTACAGAGGCCTCTGCTCAAAGTCTCCAGTTTAATCAATATAGTCAGCACTTGAACTTGGGGAGTCTATGCTTATAAGCACAGTATTCACAATGTCTTTCTCTGATAGAACAGACACTCAACACCTGGAGACCACAAGTAGGTACGGACTTAACACCAAGGCGAGTGTCTAAAGTATTGTGTCTCTCTCCTTCCTAGGAGCCAGAGGACAGACGAGGGGCTTGGCAGTGTGTGGAAATTCTTGTTTATTTCAACAGGAAGCCAGGCACTCGGGGGCGGGGGCAGGCACATGACCAACTTATGTTGCCACCTGGGTAATTGGTTTTCTGTGTTCATTTCAATAATGAACAATATTAAAGGAGCCTGGAGATGCGATGGAGATACCAGCATTGTGGAGGGAACAAAGAGATTTTAATGTGGGAGTTGCGGTTCTGGGGGAAGATGAGGACGTTGATAATCGAGTATTAAAACAGAAGAGATTATGCAGCAACCCTGGCACCATCCATCATTGCTCTCGTCTTGGGCTAGTGGCAGAATTCGGAGTCTGCAGAGATCCCGGCATTATCTCTGCACTTTATTTACATCTCAAATCAGGTTGCGCTGACAGGAGCGAAAGGAATTCCAGGGAAGAAATGTAACTACATGATATATTTCCTACAGAAGGTATAAACACAATACTGACTATCTGGTTAAATATATCATCCCTGAAATGATCTCAGGGCTGAATGCTTAAGTCTGCACTTTATAATTCTTGCTTTGACACTGTGATAGACCCTCTGAGACCACCTGCCTTTCCTGTCCCCCACCTTTCTGACGATCCCTATGCTGCCTCTTCCGAATTGCCTTAAACATGGATATTCCCCAGGCTCTAACTCTGACCTTGTTTCCTTTCCTTGTCACACCTATCTGGGAAATCTTGAGGGAGGGAAGAAAACATTTTCCATCCCATGGAGATCTTCTTGGGGTTGGTGAATTGATGCAAATAGCACCAGACAGGGGCTAGTGCCAAAGTATGGGGGATAGAGTTTTTGCCTTGCATGCAGTTGACCGGGGTTTGATCTCTTTCTCCTCATCTGGTCCCTGAATCCTATTCCTGAGCACCACTAGGTATGGCCCCCAAGCCACACACATGCACAAATCAGCACTAGCCAAATTAGCAGTAGAAAGGGTTTAATTTAAGCAAGGAGGAAAAGTGATATGCTTGCTACCCTTTCAGTAACAGTATTGCAAACCACAATGCCTAAAAAGAAAAGAGGGAAATGAGAGAGGGACTGGGATGGGGGGTGGTGATGGTGGAAGAAATTGGGGACATTGAAGGTGGGAAATGTGTACTGGTGAAGGGATAGGTGTTGAAACATTGTATGATTGCAACTCAATTAAGAACAACTTTGGGTTTTTTGTTTTGTTTTTGGATAATACCCAGTGGAGCTTGGGGGTTACTCCTGGCTCTGCACTCAGGCAGGTAGACTTGACATCATATGGGATGGTAGGCTTGGCACCATATGGGATGCCAGGGATCAAACCTGGGTCTGCCACATACAAGGCAAATGCCTTACCTGCTGTGCTATCAATTGCTCTCGCATCCAAGATCAACCTTGTAACTGAGTATCTATGGTGTTTTAGCTAAAAAAAATTTTTTTTGAAAAAAGAATACTTAGAGCAAATCAACTTAGAGAATGAGGATTCTGTTTTCTAGGGGAGTTCTGGGAGATGAAAAGTCTCTTCAGGGATGAGAAAACTATTTTCTACCAAGGGGCATTTGGATATTTATAACATCATCTATGGGACATACAATAGGCAGATGGATCATGAGCAACTGGCGAGAAGCATATGTGTCTATCGCATCATGCACCAGGTCCAGAGCACGTGATTCATGGGGCTGATGAGGCCATGATGGACATTCATTCCCACTGTGGCTCTAGAGCTGAGATAACCAATGGGAATGGGCTCTAGTATGCCATGCTTGCTCTGCCATTTAGAGGGTTTTCTCAAGTAACAGAAAGTTCATTTTTGATGATAAATTTAAATCTGGGTCAGACCACTAAATTTCTATTCTCAGAGTACTTAAGGGAATAGTAAAAATGTTCTCTTGATGGGCCACAGAGACAGCATAGCAGATAAGGCATTTGATTTCCATATGGTCAATCCAGGTTGTACCTTAGCATCCCATATGGTTTCCAGGACCCCACCAGGAGTAGTCCCTGGGCACAGAATTAAGAACCAGACCTAAGTACTGCAGAGTGTGGTCCAAAATGTTAACTGACCTTAAATCAAAATAATGCACTCAGGAAAGTGGTTCCTTGGACTGTATGTATTTTTGTGGCTTTAGTTACAGCTTGGTTGAGAACTAATCTCTTCCAAATTGTTCCTCCTCACCTGCCCAACACTTGTTTTTCCTTTCTGTTATTAAAAAATTGAATAGGAACTATATTTTTTAAAAAATCAGCATACTGTAGAGTGAGTAAAAATTCTCATCCCTTTCTGGGTCTAGTCTTTTTGGTGTCACTGCTCTTCATTTTTTAGGTTTCATGATAGATTATTTATACATGTACAAGAAACTACAAATATATAGTTATTTCTTTACCTAATATCTCCCTCAAACCTTATTTTCTGCCCAGAGCCATTTGGATATTTATAGCAGCATTTGTGGGCTGCACAATGCAGGCAGACAGGCTGGGAACAGCTGATGAGAAGCACATGTGTCTGTCCCATCATGCACCAGGGCGGGACCCCCATGATGTCGTGGCTTTACATAGCCCTTGGGCCAGATATCCCTCACTCCTATACATTTTAGAGTTTTCCATGCCAGTACATACAAATGCTTCTTGTCTTTTCTTTTTCCAATTTAGAATTGCAGAGTATCCCATTGCCTAGCAGTCACTGAGTTTATTTAACCAGCCTCCTGCTCACAGGAATTGAGTAGTTTCTAATCACTTGCTGTGATGGTTAATTTTATGTGTCAACTTGATGGTACCATGAGGTGCCAGTTGTTTGATTAAACATTGTTTCTAGGTATGTGTGTGTGCGTGTGTCTGTGTGTGTCTGTGTGTGTGTTATTGAGAGAGGGGAGGGGGAGGGAGAGAAAGATCTTTCTGGAATGAGATTACCTTTTGATTCAGGAGATTGAGAGAACATTTTGCTCTTCCCAATGTACAAAGACCTCAATCCAATCCATTGAGGCCAGGGAAAAGAACTGCCTAAGCAGACTGAATAAGAGAGACAGCTCTCTGCCTTCCTTTGAGTTGAGCCATAGACTTTCTCCTTTATTCAGACTTAAAAGTCAGAGTTGAACTATACCAATTTGCTCTACAGAGCCTGATGTCTCAACTTGCATAATTACAGAATTCTTTATGCAAATGCTCTCTTTCTTCTACTAAATCTCTCTCTCTCTCCCCTAAAAGTTTTGTTCCTCTGGAGAAACCTGGCTAATAGGCTTGCATTGCAAATAACTTTGTAATGAATCACTTCATAAAAATGTAATTTCACACATGTGCATGTATACCCTTAGGATAAGTTTTCCTCAAAGTGGGATTGGAGAGACAAAGAATTTGAAGTAAAAAAGTCTGGTGGAAAATTCCTAATAGAAAATTCCCAGATGAAGAATCTACCACCAAGAAGTCAGAAACGGCACTTTTTTGTGTCAGCAGGTGGAGGGGAGTAATGTGTCCACCAGCTTGAACCTCCACTTGGGTCTCACACAGGTTTATAAAGACACCTAAGGCATAACACACTAACGAGGGAAGTACAGAAGTAGATACAAGCAGTACAAGCTCTTGGAGTCTTGAAAAACACATTTTTTCACATTTCTTCAAATCTAATTCATGCACTGTTATGATATCAGAGTGCCAAATTGCTCACCAGAGTGATAATACAAAAGTTAGACTCTCCCCAGGCATGTTGGGGAGTGTGTGTCTCCCTTACCACTTATCAGTAATATGTTATTAAACATAACATTTTATATTTTTCTAATTTTATTATAACACAGTGATTTACCAACATATTCATAATACAGTCATTTCATGCATTATATATTTAAACAAACACCAACCCCATCTCCAGTGTGACCTTCCCTTTGCCAGTATCTCCAATTTCCCACCCACTACCAAAGCTTGTCTTTATGCAGGCACAAATAATTATTTCATATTGTCTGTTACAGAATAAAGGCAAATAGAATTACTAAAACTGAAATTAACACAGGTCAATTTGAAATGACTGTTCTATCTCACAGTGGTTTTGCTAAAGGCAGTGTCAGAGAATTACTGGGCTGTGATTGGTGCTAGTGGAACCTTCTGTGTTACTGTCTAAGCTCACTGAGGTTGGTAGATTACTATGAAACTTTCCTTCATATTTTACTGGGCTAATACTGCATTAAGATATTGGTGTGACACACGGCCGTATGTGGCTGCACGGTCCAGGATTTATAAATTTAAAACAAATTCGGTGACTTGGAAGTTTGATGAGAGTAAGTGGTGGAGCTGGGTTGTTTCTGTTGGAGGGTACAGGGCATAGTATCAGGCTGCTGTAGTTCATGCGAAAAGGGGAATCTGCTATAGTAGTTTGCACTGGCTGCTACCAAAAAATATAACATTTTAATCCAAACTTTTGGATCTTTTTCATATGATAGGTGAGAAGTGATATTCAGGCAGTTATTTTGTTTTTCTCAATTAAGAATGATGTTGTACCTCTTTCTATATAGGTAAGAGCTATTATTTTTCTTTTCCTTTGAACTAACTAAACAGCTCCTTTGCCCACTTTTTCAGTTTAGTTTTTTTTTATATCTAGGATTGAGTTCTGGGTTTTGTCTCCCTCTCTTTTAAATTCATGACTGAAAATTCATATTCCCCCATTAATTTTTACCCAATTATGACAGTCGCCTAATATTTTCCATCCCATATAATAAGAACCAGACCAGTAATATCAAAACTGTTCTAGATCTATCATTTGACCATAGAATTCTGTGTAATACCTAAGCAAGCTCCTTGACTAGTAGGGCTAATCTGAAGGGGAGCATTTTAATGATTTTGTAATTATTTTGGAAGAAATTTAGGGGTCCTACCTGGTGATATGCAGGGCTTCCTCCTGGTTCTGTGCTCAAGGACCACACCTGGTGGTACTTGACAGGTCATATAGGTACTGGGGATTGAACCTGGGTTTCCTCATGAAAGACAAGAGTCCTGCCTGCTATACTATCTCTCTGGCCCAGTTGTGAGCATTTTATTACTGTCAGATGAAGAGAAGATATGCTCTGAGTCACAGAACAAGACCCATGAAACTTGAGAATTACAACTCCAAAGAGGGATAGTGGGTGGAATGCCAAGAATGCAATATTGATTTTCATCAATAAGATGAACCCCAGACAGACTGAGTTGGCCCCAGAAAAAGCAGGTTAGTAAAATTCCTAGAGGGGGATGTTAAGAGAGATGGCATTTCTTCCTTCTTTGATCCCATATGTGTCTGAATGCTGGGTTATAAAATTAGCCAGACAGTCAGCTTCCTGAAATGTACATCTATCAAGAAACCTAAAATATGAACAGGATGCAAAAAGGTTCCTCAAAGAATATGGAGACATCTATTAATTTTATGAATCAAAAATTCTTCTTGGGAGTTGGCTAAATGCAGCAGGAAAGAAGTCTACATTAAGTCTTTGGGAGCAGGTGGCAGAAAACCTACCTTGCTTCATAAAAGGAGACATGGTCTCATTGAAATAACAAGTGGCATCTTACTGACTTCCTGGTTTAGGTGTGACTGCCAAGAGATGACACTGGACCAGGACTGGATGGTTTATTTTGTGTAGGAGGGATCTGGTCCCTCCTTCTACATCCTTCATCTCTGTTCTTCCTCTAATGGAGGAGGGGATTCAGCTTTTACTAAATGAAAGTCAAATAAATTCCCCACTACAGAAGTAGGAAAGGCTGCACATTAGTCTCCTGCCTAAGGAATTCTCACCTTTTAGTCTGACTTGTGTCTCTTTTTTGGCCTCCAAAATTGGAAGTTGTGAAGCAGTTCTCTGCTGGGTCCATTGTGGGGTTCCTCTATGAATCAGGATCCATCCATCATTGTTCTCATAACACCAGCTCTAGTGCCTCTGACAAAGAAGGCAGCATGTGGGAGGGAGCATGGAGAGAGGGGAGAACATAGAGAGGAGAGGAGAGAGAGAGAGAAAGAGAGAGAGAACCACTTACGGCCTAAGGAGAGAGACACTGTAGAGCAATATTGGTGTTGACCTGGCACGAGATAGTCCCACTTTTAACACATATGATCCTCTCAGTACAGAACCAGGAGTAGCTCCTCAGAAGAGAGGACCAGGCCAGAGAGAAAGAGAGGACAGTATGGTCTCTGACTTGGCTTCCTGAGTAGAGAACCCTCATATTCTTGCTTGCTCCCACCAGATTTCTGTGAAGGACGGCCCATGTGTTTGGTTCTTATGGAACACATGGATACAGACTAAATCCTGTCTTCTTCAAATTCATGGTGAATTTCTACTCTTCAAGGTAATTATGGCCAAGATCCAAAGGGAATCCTTACCCAACAAGATAGAAGCTCTTCTCAGTGGAGGGGGGCAGCAGGAAGTTCCACCCTGCTGCAGAGAAAAGACTAAAGGAAGGCACAGAGTTAGTTTCTCTCTTGGCACTGGGACTTTTAGCCCTCTGCACCCTATGGATGAGAAAATAAATATCTGGAGCTCCAGAAAACTGATGTGCCCCTGGGGTTTTGAGATAAATTTGCATTGTAGAAGAGATCTCCCTCCCTGTGGAAAGTCATTGAAGAGTCTTTAGCCAGTACCTTCCACCTTGCAGTCTTCCTGCCTAAACCAGCTCACACTCTTTTTGAAACAAAGCTTTCAGCATGTTATTTCAATGAGACTATGTCTCCTTTTATGAAGGAGCTTCAGCTCATTCCTTTCTACAGTATCTGTAGCTACATTTCCATACCAGTGAAAGAGCTGAATAGGTCACCTCAGAGACACTTGGTCACAAGCTGTTTGCAAAGCACTTAAGGAAAACTTGCCAGTTTGTGTCAATATTTAGAGTTTGTACAGCATTGTATTATTTGTGTGTATCTGTGTGTATGTGTGTGTGAAATGACATTAAATATTTTCTTTTTTTCAATTTTTTTATTATGAGAACAGAGATGCAAAGAAAGAGGAAAGGGTAAAGTTACAGTGCAAGGACAATCACGCATACACAGAATTCTCAGTTGTCCCATCGATGATATCTCAGTCTTGAACTTTCAGCAATGAACAAGAAAAACAAAACAGAGCCCATGTACATTACTTTGTCCCCCAAATCTCCAGATTGTAGTACATGCTATTTTTTAGCAGCACATAATATAATCTAAAGACATAAGACTTAGGTTACAACTTAAACATTGAAGGCAAAGTACTTTTTTATATATCCATGCACAAGTATATCAGTTTAATTTAACCTTAAAAGTTTCAGTGGTTTGTTTTTCTTTAAGGGTTAGTCAGGGGAATAGAGTAAGAAATGGTGTTAGAGTGGCATTTGTTTGCATAGGCCCACCAAAATATGAGGGACCTGGAGAAAAAAGGGAAGAGGAAAAAACACCTTGGCCTAAATGCAATGAGACCCTACCCCTGAGGTTTCCTGGCACAAGACCACCTCTGGGCTCCAGGCAAAAGAGTTTGTCCAATCCAAGTCGCCTGTAGTGGCAATACACCTCCATTCCTCACATAGTCTCTGTTGTTGGTATCATGCTTCTGCATTAAAGATCCTGGAATCTGCATATCTCATATAGTACTCAGGATGGTGCAGGGCCTCCTCTCGTTTCACCTCACACTTCCGGTACAATAGAGAGGATCTTGTCCTGTAGCGCAGGTCATTGTTGTTGTCAAGTCATCTCAGTGTTAACAGAAGTCTCTTTTGAGGAGGTCGATGTCAGAGCCTTGGTAGTGTCTTCCCTGGTAGAGGATTG
>PVKC010006529.1:0-30970 GCA_004027635.1 Crocidura indochinensis
CTGATTTATGATTTATGTGTGAGTCTGTTTTTATTTGCTCCAAGTGCTTTTACTGTTAGATTTCTTGGGAAAAAGTCTTAATTTTTCTTCTTTTATTGTGTACAGTAGTTTTATGATTATATTGTCTTTGTTTTTTCATTAAACTAGTTTTCTAAATTGTTTCTGGAAAACAAAACCACAACTTGGGTTTGTTTCACAGTTCATTTAAACAAACAACAACAAAAAAGGGTGGTGGTGGAGGATATTTAGTCTCTTTTCAGGTTGGCAGTCAGCAAATTATAGAAGAGTGGTTTGCTGTGGTTTGGGGTTTTCTCTTCAAGTCCCTGGTGCAGATGCAGATGCAGATGTTGCAACATGGCGGAGGGGTCTGTGCATGCAGTGCAGTGTGAGGAGGATTCTAAGGGAGAAAAGGCAGGTGGCTTGGTTGGAGGAGAGCAAAGGAAAAAGAAGGAAGAGGGAGCAGATGGAAAAATCAGCACAGTTCTGTGGTTGCCCCTTGAAGCATGTAGGTTTCAAGGTCAAAGGGCAGGGGAACACTTTGAGAAGATGATCTGTACTTGAAATGATTAAGTTGGCTATTTGAAATTAGAAACCCTTAAGGCACTACTATTATTATTTATTTATTGCCCCATATTTCCCCAGAAAGAATGCATAACAGCTCTCACCTACTGAGGACAGATTCTGGTTCTATTCAGAGCCCTGAATGATGTGGCCTGAACATTCGATGGTTTGAAAGAGCTTCAGGTGATTCTGTGTTGAAAGAATCAAGTGATATCTTCAAATAGAGAGAACGCAAAAAGGCATGAACAATTAGTGGATGGTGGGGCAGTGGTAGGTGGGTGGGAAAGTGGTAGGTTGGAGGGCGGTTTGGCAGTTTCAGTCCCAATACAATGGAAAGATTTCTCATAGATTTTTCCATAGACAGTGGATTTTGTACAATTTGGCAAAGACATTTAAGAACAGACATTGACAGCTGCATTTCTGAAAACAGAGATACTTCTGTCCATGCCTGGTTGATTAAACTTTTATTTATTTATTGAGATGCTGAGGATAGAAGCTAGGGTCTCACATATATGCAAGAAAGGCATATGAGAGTGCCAATCGTCACATACCCTATCCCTTGACTAAGACTTTAAATTTATCTCACACAAGAACTCCCACTTTACCTGTGGTGTAGAAAGCAGAAAATGTTGGGTTCTAGATCTGTCTGGATTTGGGCTCTTTTATTCTTGCTTAACAGCCTGGACAGCCACATCTCAGGGCCAGACAATGAAGTGCATGGTGACAAATAGTTTTACCTTGTTTCAGGTTTTAGATCAGCCCCTTACAAACCATGCAACCCTGGCCAGTGTGACTGTCTCTTCTTGAAAATGACTTTCATCTTTTTTTTTTTTTTTGGTTTTTAGGTCACACCTGGCAGTGCTCAGGGGTTACTCCTGGCTCCATGCTCAGAAATTGCTTCTGGCAGGCACGGGGGACCATATGGGACACCAGGATTTGAACCTATGACCTTTTTGCATGAAAGGCAAACGCCTTACCTCCATGCTATCTCCTGGGCCCCATGACTTTCATCTTGGCAACTATGATTATGATACTATTATGATGCGTAAAGGGATGATTATATGAATAATTTCCCAAAGTGCCCGCAAATACTCAAAAGTGTATCCTATGAGTAATCTTGGTGTCTCTCCTTCCAGATGAGGTCAAACCCAGGTTTTCTCTTAATTTTTCAACCAAAGACAATTTCAAGTGAAACTTACGGGCTTAAATAGTTGTGAAGATGCCTTGTGTGTATGAGAGCCTGGGTTTGATCCTCAACATTGTAATGTTGAGGTCCTTTGAGCTGGGGACTCTTTTTTTATTCTAATAAAACTTTATTTTTTTCATACACAGCAACAGAGGTAAAACCTCATGTTTAACACACAGAGACAATGGTTTTTTAAAATATGAAACAAAGTTTATGAGAACATTTTTTCCCACTTTTTGTAATCCCATTATCACAGGGACTTTGGCAGCAGGTGGGAGCGAAGGGCAGTTGAAACTGCCACTGGGCAGTCACCAGGTACAGAAGGAGAGCACCAGCCTGGGGTATGGCTTCACTTTCACAGGCAGGAATACTAACCTACTGGTGAATGGGAGTGGCCCCACACTCCCCAAACAAAAGTAAAATTAATTGCCTTGACTTATTTGGAGTTTTTGTTTGTTTATATTCAAGCTACACCTGGCTGTGCTCAGGCTCTACTCCTGCCTCTCTGCTCAAGAGTGATCCCTACCAGTGCTTAGGGATACATAATGCTGGGGATTCAAACAGGAATTATCTAAACAAAAGGCTAGTGTTTTTTTTTGGGGGGGGGCACACCCGGTGACGCTCAGGGGTTACTCCTGGCTATGTGCTCAGAAGTCGCTCCTGGCTTGGGGGACCATATGGGAACCGGGGGATAGAACTGCGGTCCATCTTAGGCTAGTGCAGGCAAGGCAGGCACCTTACCTCCAGCGCCACCGCCCGGCCCCAAGGCTAGTGCTTTAAGTTATGACTCCTGCACTATCTCTCCAGCAGAAGAAAAATAATTTTTTTTAGAAAAGAAAAGGAAATGTGCCTTTCATATCTTTTTGTTTTGTTTTGTTTTGGGGTCACATCCCGCAGCACTCAGGGGTTACTCCTGGCTCTATGCTCAGAAATCTCTCCTGGCAGGCTCAGGGGACCATATGGGATGCCAGGATTTTAACCACCATCCTTCTGCATGCAAGGCAAACACCCTACCTTTATGCTTTCTCTCCGTCCCCACCTTTCATATATTCTGAAGTGCCCTTTCCTCACTGGCCCGTGGGCCTAGTTGGTTGCAACCACCCAGATGACTCTCATGTGTGGCTGAGACACAGTGGTGGTAGCTGGTTCCATTTCACTTGCTCTCTCAGAAGCTTCCACGTACCTCTTCCTAGAAGTGAGCAAGTCTCCAGTTAATCTCGTATCTGCTTCCAGCCAGCTCTGTTCCGAGAGAATGTTCTTTGTTTCCATTCTTTTTGATTTTTTTTTTGTTCAGGGTAAACATATGGATTATTACTTCTATTTAATTGCTCTCATTTTTTGAATTACCAGTTTTCCTGCTTATAAGAACTTCTGCTCATTTTATTCCCCACTCAGAGATAGATACTGCAATATGCAAATACTACATTACATTTTTATTCAACCTTCCACAGTTATGTTTTATGTGGGGGGGGTTTGAGGGGGCACACCTGGATTTGCTCAGGCTTTATTCCTAGCTCTGTCTGTGTGTTCTTGGAGAAGCTTGGGAGCTCATATGTGGTACCAGGAACTGAGCTTCTGTTGGTCGCATAAAAGGCAAGGATGCTACATACTGTAATTTCTCTCCAGCCTCACAAACTGTTGTTTTGGTGAGTGTTGTAGGAGCCATATCTGGTGGTATTGGGACAAGGCAGGCATATGTCAGGGATCAAACTTAGATCTCATACATGCAAGACATGAGCTGCAGTCTTGGCCTATAAATTGGTTTTTGAAATCTACCTTTTGTGTGTGTGTGTGTGTGTGTGTGTGTGTAAAAGGTGGTTCTGAGGTCATAATGAGGTCACAACTGCTGGTACTGGGGGCAATCTCTAGCTTTGTGCTTGGGGTTACTCCCAGCATGGCTCAGGGGACCATGCAGTGCCAAGGACTGACTAAACCTAGACCTCCAGTATTTAAAGCATGTATTCTAGCATTTTGAGTCATCTCACCAGCCCTAAAATATATGACTTCTCATACCTGGTGATGCTCAGAGCTTACTTCTGGCTTTGCACTCAGGGATCAGTTCTCACATGGCTTGCCAGAGGACCACATGTGATGCTGAGATCATGTCCTTGTCAGTGGCATGTAAGATAAGTGCCTCACCTACTGTATTCTCTCTTCAGTCCTGAAATTTGATTCTTTTGCCTAATTTGTCATAAGTGTATGATATAAAAATATAAAAAATTATACTATATAAATAAATATATATACAAACTATATATTTCATATACTTATATATGGAAATAAAGATAGATATATTAAATATATAAATTTATATAAATGTATAAACAATTCACAAAACACTATAGGTTTTGGAAAGTACAATATTTTCTCCTTGTTTTTTGTTCTCATTATATTCCTTTATTATCAGCTGTTTTGGTTTATTGGGCTGCTGGAAGGAAGTCCCAGGATTGTGTAGTTTAAGACAACAGAAATCTGTTTGCTCATGCCTCTGGGGATGAAGTTTGAACTCAAGATGTAGGCAGATTGGTTTCTTCTGCTAAGTGCAAGGGAAACAGTTCCAAGCTGCTCTCCTTGCTCTGGAGGTCACCCACATCTTCCATATCTTTGGCTTACAGGCATGCTGCTCTATCTCCATCTCTAACCAGTGTTCTCTGTGTCCTTGACCATATTCCCCACATTTAGGAGCAGACAGTCACTGTACTAAACCATCCCAGCCTTCTATGACCTCATCAGAATGATTATTTCTGCATATGTGCCAAGAGCCTATTTCTAAGTAAGATCACATTCTACCAAAGGTTTGGATCTGGCAACTATTTTAAGGAACAAAATTCAACCATATGTATTAGCCATTTGGTACTCCTGCCCTTTTTTTTAGGAGCCAATGAAGGTATAAGACTTACTATTTATATGTATCTACCAGTTCTGCAGTTTCCTGTACTATCATGAATTCAGACAGGGGCTGAGAAAGCCAGGCTAAGGATAAAACTGGGCCAAAGGGTGCACTTCTGTCCTCTCCAGACAGCACCTCCTTCCTGAAACAAGCAGGGCATCAGTCCTAGGGAAGTGCAGAAGAGGCCAGCAGAGGTAGGGAGGCAGCCACAGGTGGAGAGGGAGCAGGGCCAACGCTCCCTGCAGCTGTTTGGCCACCTGGCTGGGCAGCTGTCTTCCTATCAGTGAGCTTTGTCAGGCAAGGCCCTCGTGGTTTATTGCAGTCTCTCTGCGAATAACAGGATGCCAAAATGACTGTTCAAATCTGTCAGTGCAACTGAACAACTGTTTGGGGGGAATGAGTTGGGGTTGCGGTGTGGAATCACCAAATCGGTCATTTTGAATGACTGCCGAGTCTCTACAAGATTTGATCCACGTGTACCCACAGTTTCTAATTCAACTGGGGTGCACTCACCCAGAGATTCACGTACACCAGATGGCCCTCTCACTACCTGCTTGACACATAGACCTAAAAAAACTATTTCCAAACAAATATTCAGAATCAATATGATGAGAAGGAAGGCTAACTTTTAACACCAAATAAACAGTCTTACCCTTACCTGCAAAATGAATTTTATTTTTTTTCATTATTAAGTTTGTGTTAGTTTTTTTTAAAAAAATTTTATTCAGGGTCAGGTATATAGATTATACATTTTGTGCTTGTAAGGTTCTGGGTTAAATCACTGACAGCACAAAATGAAACAAAACATACTTAATGTCCATTATAATTTTGATTTCACCAATACGAAATCTAAAAATTTGTTTTCTTCTTTGTTATAGAAGAATCTATATCATAATGTCACTTTTATACAAAGAGGTATAAAGTCAAATCTTTTCTAGATAACTCTTTACAGGAAGAATTTGTCAGTCTTTAGTCAGATCAGTTATTTTCAAACAGCAGAAAAACCTGGCAGGCTTTTATAAATAAAAATTTCTGGGACCTATTCCTGAAATTTCTTTTTCCTTGAGGGTCATAACTGGCATTGCTAAGGACTTATTCTTGGCTCTGTACTCAGGGGTTACTCGTGGTAAGTTCAATAGGAGTAATATGAGATGCTGGGGATTGAACCCAGATTGGCTGCATGCAAGCCAAGGACCCTTCTTACTGCACTATTACTCTGGCCCCACTCCTGGAGTTTCTGGATTGGGCCCCAATAATTAGTCTTTCTAACGCATTCATGAATATCAGTATGCTGCTGGGCTGGGGAGTGGGCACCTCTGAGAATTGCCAGTTTCCTGCCAATGAACTTCCCTTAGTGTTCAAAAGAACATGAGCTAAAATCAGAGGTAGGTCAGAGAATTCTGCTCTTACCCTTGTTATTGTGGTTATATATCATATGTCCCAAGTCTTCATTTCCTTATTTGTAAAAGGAGAAAACTAAAGTGTCTACCTCATAAGAGTGTGATGATTTAATGGAAATCTAGCTCATACAACTCAATATACACTAGCTAGTTGTTTTGTTTTGTCTGTCTGTTTTTGTGGGGGAGCATACACAGACATACTAAAGAGTTATTACTGACTCTGCACTCAAGAGATCACTCCTGGCAGTGCTAAAGGGGTCATCCAGGATTGCTGGGGATCACACCAGGGTCAGCCACATATAAAGCAAGCACCCTAACCACTAGACTCGCTGGCCTTGTTCACTGGTTTTATACCCTTGCCCTCAAACAATATTTTTTCTGGCCACACCTGCTTTACTCATGGGTTACTCCTGGCTCCCTGCTCAGAAATTACTTCTGGCAGGCTCAAGGGACTATATGGGATGCCGGAGATCAAACCTTGGTGCAGGGCAAACATTCTAACTGCTGTGCTATCACTCCGGACCCCTGTCCTCAATCTGTAATTTGGAGCTGTGAAAATAAGTCACACTTTCATTAACAATGTTGATCAGTCATGTTGTAAACAGGAAGACCTGAGGAAAACCTAGGAGGACTTCCTGTATGAAATGAGGTAGGAACTGAGGACCTAAGCATGATGGGAAGCAGATGGGACAACTCATGTGAACTGGAAGATGGGAATTGGACTAGTGTGTTTTCTAAGCAATGAAGATTTGGACTGATCCTTAAGTAGCATATGAAGCAGAAAAATTTTGCCAAGGGTGGGTGGAGGTGGTGTGGGGGTGAGGGGCAGTGAGAGACTAACATGACCGATGCAGTGTGTGGACAAGGACCTTGGGCTTCCCTAAACTACTCTTGGGATTCTATTAAAACGAAGGGGCCTGGGAAAGCTGGAAAATCCTGCCTATTTTTCAACATCTCCCGACCCTATTCAACTTCTTGAGGCTGTGTAGTAGGCGGGCCTCAGCCCTGTGTCTCCTTTCTGTTTACCCCACAAGCATTCCTGTTGTTTGGTAAGAAGTGCTGCCTGGCAGAGAAGTCTTGGGAAGCTATACTCTGTCTTCTAAGAAACAGGAAGTCATTATTTGCCCAAAGCAAACAAACTCCCCAACTGCAGGGTTCACGTTCAGTCCAAAGCTGCGGTCCCAGGAGGTGAGGTTGTGGGCGGAGGACACTGGGCCCCAAGCAGAGAAGCCTTTCCCTCCCCCCTGGCCCTGGCTGGCTCCACATCTGCCCAGTTTCACAGCCCTTGTTTGCAGGGAGTTTGAGGTAAGTGACTCACTACAGAGTCCCTTCCCTAAGCTGAGTGCCGCTTTTCCCACCAAGAGATAAGCAGGGATGAATTCTTACTGGTTGTTCACCATAGGCTTGGTGTCCTTGCTTTAGTCTCCGGCCCACATTTTACATATGGGTAACCTCAAGGCTCTGAAAGAATAGCTTTCCTTGATTACTTGGGAGAATTGCTGTTTGAATCTCTATCTGACCAGTTATGTATATTTGAAGTCATGGACTTTGAGGCTCCTTTCACATCAAAAAGTCTCTGCAAATGCCCCTCCACATCACCCCAGCCTTCCAATTTCCTTTAAAGAATTTTGTCTTGAATGACAAAACAAAGAAACAAACAAACAAACAAAAAACTATCTTGGGTTGAAGGTACTTGCTTTATGTGCAACTGAACCCATTTCAACCTCTGCCCACCTCCCACACATCTCATCCCATGATCCACCTATGCACTGTCTGAGGTCAGTCCTGGCACAGAGCCTGTGAGTACAGCTAAAAATTTTGAAAAGAGAAGATTGGAGTGGGAGTGTGGAGAGACATATAAGGGCTTTGGTTCGTGCCTTGTATGTGGTCAACCCTGTTAAGCACAGAGTCAGGAACAAACCCCAAGAACCACCAGATATGGTTTGTTAATTTTGGTCTGATTATTCAAATGAGACAGAGAACCTTATACAGCTTGTACAGCCCAGGAAATCACCTGTCTATTTTTCATGTGCAATTCGTAGAGAATTGAAGCTCTCTAAAGGACATTTAATATATCCAGGCTGCTACAAAAACACTATGTGCAAGTCCCCAAGATCTTCTGCGTATTTGGCTCAGGCTACAGGCTAGGAGGGGATAAGGAAGACCTGTGAGATGAAGTCTTGCAACTTACTCCATTTGTACAATCCTCGGATGCAAAATGTGATGTTCACAAGACCGAGGCACAGCAACCTGTGCAGTTAGAATGCTTGGATTTCCACCTTTATTGTTGACTGGTTGCATGGCTTTTAGTATCTCAGTTTTTTCAGCTGTAAATGGGCATAATTAAAGATCCTACCTTACAGAAGAAAATCACACCAAGTGTCTGAAACTTAATCCTGGGATTCAGGAGCTGTTGTCATAAGAGGAGAGGGCTGCTTTTCTAACTCCTGGGGTTTAGAATAGAGGATACATGTTAACTCTGTCCATGTAGCTACTCTGGCTCCAGATCCCAAACCCATATCAAACAGACTTCCTGGGTGTGACCTCAGGAAGGTCAAATCTTCCTTACTGAGATTTGGATGAATATGGTAAAATCTTTTGGGTCAAGCCCTTGAAATACTGAAGGATGTTTATTCCAACCAGTTAATTATTAGTGATCTTCAAATACTATCACTTTCTTCAGGCTTTATAGGAAAAAAGTGGGGCCTGTCTTAAGACTTGGACTTGAGAGAACTATTTGATACATAATTTAGTATATATGGTACATGATTTCCCAATATTTATAGATAAATCTTTTCCCTGGCCCCTTTGCCATCTTCCCAGAACTTGCTTAGAAATTGATAATATGTGGATTCTTTATTTAATTATTTTATTTAAAGACCATGTATCTCATAGTTGTTCATAATAAATTTTTTCAGGTATTTGGGGATAAAATCATTAAAAAAGAAAAATAGAGCAAGTGACAAGAAAATTTGTGAAAATGATTGTATCTTGCAGTGAGATCATTAAGTCATTGCCAGAAGGTTTAGTAAGCTCTTGTTGCTAGCTGATCATTGTTATTTCTTTTATTTCTGAATATTAGGTGGCTTCAGATACACATTGTCATCTAAATTGGTGTGTTTCTCTGGGGATGACAGTATATAAAAGATTGGAATTGTCATGAGGCCACACAGTCCAGGAATTTCAAGTACTTTTGCTGATGCAATGGCTTTTGTGGGGGAGTGTTTTTGTCTGCCAGGGCTTCCGTTAGTACGAGAAGGCTGGGGGAGGGTGTTTGTACTCCCTCCAACAAAGACCTACTGATGTCAGCCCAAATACCAGAAAATCTGGAGTTTTGGTCAGATTAGTGTCTCTGTAAAGAGCTATAGAGAAGTAGTGAAGCTGGATCATTGTGAAAGTGGCAGTTGTAGGTGGTGGATGCAACTGGCATGGCTTTGGCAGAGTGGGGGACTTGGCCCACTCTCTCCTCCCATGATTGCTGTTTTCAGTGTAGTAGGCTGGTATACCACAGCTTGATATACATCTCTTTTGATAGAGTGAGTGAGTCCATGGATCTGAGCAAATGCAGATATGGCAACTGTGTTTGTATGGATTCTTTTTTAACCAGTGACTCTTCAATAGAGATTTGTGTGATCTGACTGAGGGCTTAAGGGCTCTGCTGCAGGGATGGCCTCACAATGAGTGGCCCCCAAACTTATTGCCATGGATTGCTTAAGTGCCCAGGAGACCTGGGAGGTCTGAGATATTAGTTCTTTACTTACAGAGAGCACTTAGATTACAAAGGTCCTATTTTGAATTATAGGAAAACTGAATCTTCATATTATCCAATTCCCTGTCAGTAGTACCAATAATAGTAATTGTACTAACACTGATTTTATTTTGTATTTACTCTAATACTAATACTAAGCACCTTCCTTTTGTGGCGAATGGACCATGTAGGTACAAGGGATCAAACCCAGAGCTCCCACATATGAAGCATGTACTTCATGCTTTTGTCCCATCTCTTTGCTCTAGCAAAGTATTTCTTCTGAAAAGATGGAGAACTTACTGAGAGTTATCTCTGTTGGTGTCAACCTTGATTCTCTTTACCTCAAATTTGTAAACACTGACCAGTCATCAGCTCCTGCATCTCTGTTTGAGGGTCTATTCTGGAAGCTTTGGATCAGGCCAGATGAGCTAGGGAAGTCATTTCTTTTCTTTTTTTTATTTTCTTTTGTAACTCCCTGAGAGAGCTTAAGCAATGACAGTTGGAAGCTTGATCCCTTGTCTTAGAACTCAGAGAAACTGTATTTGCATCAGTCCCTTGTAAGGCTCTGTCTTACTACCCACAGTGAAAGCTGCCAGATAATGCCTTTCTAAATAAGCAGAGTTATAAATGGAATTTATAAATTCATATTCTTGCGTTGGCTGATTCTGGGTTCATTGATGGTCTTCCCTTCCCAAAGTCCTGCTCTTGGTTCTGTCTCTTATTGCTTGGCCCTATTATCTAATTTTTTAAACTGTCCTCAAGTCATGTCACCACCATGCCCAAAGTAGGAGAGAAGATAGGTCAAGTCCCATAATTCCCTATAACTTGAAATAACCTGGAGAGACTATGGGTCCTGATCCCCATATTTGAACCAGGCAGATAGTCTTGGGAGAATTGAAGGTGATGGTGCAGTGGTTGTGTGATCATGCTTTCCCCCAGTCAGGCATTCTGCCCCAGAATGTTCCAGTCTGACATGGGGGTGAGGATGTGGTTCCCTTGAAAAAACAGAATGGACAGCCATTACTGGACACAGGACAAATGAATGCTGGGCTGTTACTGCAAAGAAACAATATCTGTGTATGTGCTTTTGTGTCTTTCTGGTTTTGTTTTTTTTGTTTTTGGGTTACACCCGGCAGCGCTCAGGGGTTACTCCTGGCTCCATGCTCAGAAATCGCTCCTGGCAGGCACGGGGGACCATATGGAGCACCGGGATTCGAACCGATGACTATTGCATGAAAGGTAAACGCCTTACCTCCATGCTATCTCCCGGGCCCCGCTTTTGTGTCTTTCTACTTCCAGGAAGATCACGGAGACTCTCAGTTACTGGGCCAAGGTTACCCAATTGGGAAAGACTATTATTATTATTGTTGTTATTATTATTATCATCATCATCAGCATCATCATTATTGTTATTATTGTTATATTTATAATTATTACCACCATTAATGTTTTTGATAGTCTGGGCAAGAATCCTGATTTAGCCATTCCTTGTGCCATTTGTCCTCTTCTTTCAGTATTAACTTAGAGTACTTTTTACACAAAACTTATGAATGCACATCCATTCCCTACCCTGCTGATTGAGAGCCAAAGCCAGGTGTGCACCCCCAGATTCCTGAACCTTCACATCTCTCCAGGGCAGATCATTCCCATCCACCTGTACCACAATTCTCACTGGAGTGTCTTAGAGGAAGGACCTAAACTTTTCCCTAAGATATCTGAGTAGTGCGTTCTTTTGGATACTCATGAATTCCTCCTCAGTTTTCTACAATTATCTCCTCCGCTGGTATCTAATTTGACTGTTTGTTTGTTTGTTTTTAATTCAACTTCATTTTTGTGGAAACAAAAGTTCTCTTTCATTTTGTATTTCACCAGCTAGTGAGATAGGAGTTGATCAGTCACACCAGTAGCTGGCATCAGATGCAGGAATACACAGGACTGATCCTTGTTTGACACACAGCTGCAGTAGCAGGAGATGACATGGATACTCAGGAGGAGTGGACACGAATGATCTCAGAGAGAGAGAGAGAGAGAGAGAGAGAGAGAGAGAGAGAGAGAGAGAGAGAGAGAGGAGGCCAGCATTGACCAGTGGCCATTGGAATAAGGTTCAGTGCATACAACAGAGCTTGGGATGTATGCAGAAAGTGCTCAAGCATAGTGGCTGCTGGGAAACAAGACAATTTAAGAATGCATGTAAAACATTTCTCCTGTAGCAAGAGTTTCCTGCCTCATGACTTGAGGTGAAAGAAGTGGCAGAACCACATCCTTTAGGCCTGGGAATGAATTCCCTTCCAGGTCTTTGGAAATCTTTAAAATGAGACAAGAACTGAGGATTGGGAGTGCTGAAGCTCATTTCTCCCCACTTTAAACTCCCAGATTGTCTGTGACCTTCTTGGGCCATGGAGTAGAGAGACCTTTGGCGTTAATTGTAGTGATGGACAAGAGAGTCCTGCTTTTAGGGCTACCAGTTTTGTGTGCTTTTAGGGAAAAAAATTATTCATTGGGGGAGAGTTAAAAAATAAGGAGTCTCTGTGGACACAAAACCTTCTCTGGAAGAATAAAAGTCTTGGTTTGTGGACTTAATTACTTTCATCTAGTAGTTTTCATTTGTTTGTTTGTTTTGGGGAAACACCTGTCAGTGCTCATGAGTCACTCCTGGCTCTATGCTCAGAAATCAATCTTGGCAGGCTCAGAGGCCATGTGAGATGCTGGGGACCGAACCTGGGTCATCTGCGTGCAAGGAAAATGCCCTACTTGCTGGTGCTATCTCATCTAGTATTTTGGGGGCAGTTTACAAACAATGCAATTGCAGCAGATGTGCCTTTGTTGTGTTTTGTTATTGTTGTTTGATTTGGGGCACACCCAGCAGTACTCAGGATTTACTCCCGGCTCTGTACTAAGGGATCCCTGGAATACCAGGGATTAAATCTGGGTCAGTTGCATCTGAGATAAATGCCTTAACTACTGCACTAGAGTGTTGTAACCCCTTCCAGGTTCTAGGATGCGGGTCAGAGGGTAGCAGTAAGGCAGTGAGTGCTTTACATAGTGTGCAGCCTGATCAAGTATCCCTGGTTATGTGCTAGAAATGCAGAAATCACAAGGCTTGCCCCCTCCCTACCGAATCAGAGTTCCTGGGCTTCTCTCTTTTAATTAGGCATAGCTGAGGCTTGGTAAAAACAGAACCACGTGGGCCAGTGAAATCACTTCAAGGGCTGGAGCATCTACCTGCTTTTTGTACCTGGGGACTCAAGTTGGTTTCTTAGCACAGCGAAGCCCCCGAGTAGTCTTGCCCCCAGCACCACTTAAAAAAGACATAAAAGCCTTTATGTACAAAGAACAGGAACACAAAGGACTGATACCCAGCGCACACTCCTAACTCTACCTGCCTATATGCAGCTGCTGAGCTCAGCGGCCATGTCCATTTGCTCTGCTGTTGGAGATTCGGGGGGCACAAATCAGTGCCCTGTGATCCCCGAGACAGGACTTGTAACTCTTGCCACCAGACCTGCCTCCAGGCGAACAACCCCTGCGTTTCTCATGACATTTTTACTTCGTGGGAATGAGGAAAACTATTCACTTTCTGGAGCAGAGGAGTTCTGCCAAGTTACAGGCAAAGCCACGGTTAAAGGCTCACGGGCCAGCGTGTTGAACGCCCGCAGCAGCAACAGCAGCAGCAGCCACAGTGGGAGGGTTGTCGGATGCTGAGAAGCAAATTCCTACACCCGAAGCAAGTTCATCTGCTCTAATGGACCTGAAGCCCAGTCGGAGGCAGCAGGCACTTGACTTGTACCGCTGTCACTCTCACCAAAAACAATGCAGGTTTGGAGCTACAGGGAGAGATGGTACAGCGAGTAGGACAGTGCTTTGCACACAGTTCTCCCGAGTTCAATCCTCGGCATCCCAAATGGTCTCCCAGGCATGATTCCTGAACACAGAGGCAGGAGAAAGCCCTGAGCACATCAGGTACAGCCTCAAAACAAGCAAACAAGCCCCCAACTCTCTAACATCAACCCCTACCCAATGCAGTTTTCTTATTTCCTGTGATCAAACTGATTTGGGTGACCCTAAAATGAAATAAAGTAGTTCTCTCCCCACTCCTCTACAAGTTAAGCCCATTTTGTTCCTTAATGATTTCTCTGTCACACATTCTTTGCATTGCCTCCATCTGGTCAACTTTTGGTCTTTGCCAGTGAGCAGGGATAAAACTATTGAGTTCTTCCCCTGCTTTGTTTAAAAATGATTGAGTGTGTGGAGACCAATGGCCTTTGTTCCATAGCATTTAGTCTGTGTGTGTGTGTGTGTGTGTGTGTGTGTGTGTGTGTGTGTGTGTGTGTGTGTTGGGGCTACACTGGCAATATTCAGGGTTTAGTCCTGGCTCAGCACTCAGGAATCACTTTTGGAAGGGTTGGGGGAAGATCATATGGGATACTGAAGATTAAACCCAGAAGGGCAGAGCACAAGACAAGTGTCCCACCCACTGTGCTATCACTTTAGCCCTCAATGTTTTGAGGTTAAAGACTAAGGCATTTTGCAGACAAATTCATGCCTCCTAAGGACAGAGAAACCTCTGCTTGAATTTAGAACCCCAGAAATCTCTCTTAAAACTCAGTGAGTTCCAGAACACATTTTAATATTTAAAGCAATAGGAATTAGAGGCACAAAATGCAAAGCAAAGAACCCAGAAAACATTATATACGCAGAGGGAGAATTAGGCCATTCTTTTTCTCTTTCCTCCCTTGTGAGAAAAATCTTGAAGGGAGATGATTATGCTGCAGAAATGGAGAGACTCTTCCTTCCTCCCAAAGTGCTGTGTCTTCAGAGGGTGCTGAAACCCTAGGGTCTGCACTGGAACTTTGGGTCCGTGCTGAAGTAGAGCATTGGAATTAGAGAACCTGGATTCAGTCTCTCAGCACCACATTTGCTTGCTGTGTGACTTTGGGAATGCTTATCAAGCTCTCATAATAAGCCCATGGAGAACACCACTGATTTTGGCCTGACTCATGGTCTCTGTTGAAGTTTGTCTTACATAGAGTAGATAAATGTGTATTCATGAAATAAATGAACATTTTGAGTCCATTTCTGCCTGCAGTTCTCTTAGAATTAAGAAAACAAACAAATCTCAATCTAAGAATTTGGGGAGATTTGAGTCAGGGAGATCTGAGTTTCCTTATAAAATATATGTGTCCCGTGGGAGAAGAATGTATCCCTGAATGAGACCTTTCTAAGCGTAGCTAAGAGAGAGCACATTACAAAAACAAGGCACAGTTGGTTTTGGGGTGATGCAGCTTTTCAAGGACAAAAGAATTGGCAGGTGAATTTCAGTGCCAAGGGACTCTCAGATCCTTTGTGCAGGGCACAGCTGAAAATTGTGACCTTACTAAAATGCAGGCATTAAAAAAAGTAGCAATTATATTTATGGTTATTATGAAGACATTATTATTATCATTATGCATGGTGCCCATCTGGTGCCGTGAACTGAAAGGTCCTTCTTTATATTGAAAATTTTCTCTTTTCAAGATTCAAGTCATAGGTGTGCTATAGCACAGTCTGTCTTGAAGAAAAATGAAAGAGTATAGTAAATGATGTTGTTAGAATTACACTTTGCTCATTATAGAAGTAATATGACCCTGCTTTAGGGCTTCTAGTTCCCACGGATGCTGAAATTTAAAAGACAGAACCTAGAACTGAGCCCCAGAGTAAAAGAAGTGATTGTGGAAAGCCATATAAATGGATTTGATCTCTTGTTAGTGGTCTGTATTCTCCTGGAATGGCTGGAGAAGCCAACTTATTATCAATAAAAAAGAATAAACAGTTTACAGGAAGCTATTTTCTCTGTCATCAAATGTTTTATATACCTGTCAATAATTGTAACTGTTAAATATGACATATTGATAAATATAGAGGGACAAAAAGATGTGTTTTTTCTGATTAGAGTGAAAAGGTTTTATAGTCCTTATTTTATGGATGGAAGTCATCCAACTCACAAACATCAGCTATCTATAGTCCTCTGTGGGAAGGTAATACCTAGAAAAGAAAATTTTGAAAGGAGCATTTTTAGCTAAGAGCTCCACCTATGAATCATTTTATCTGCTAACATTTTTAATAATATCTTTGTTTAAGCATCTTGATTACAGATATGATCGTAGCTGAGTTTCTGTCATATAAAGAACACACTCCCCTTCACCAGTGCAACATTCCCATCACCAATGCCCCCAATCTCCCTCCTCCCCTCCCCCTGCCTGTATTTGAGACAGGCTTTCTACTTCTCTCACTCATTGACATTGTCACCATAGTTGTCAGTGTAGTTATTTCTCTAACTGTACTCACCATTCTTTGTGGCGAGCTTTATATCATGAGCCAGTCCTTCCAGCCCTCATTTCTATTGTCTGTGGGCATTAATACAATACAATAATGTCTCTTACTTTTCTTAAAACTCCTAGATAAGTGAGTAACTTTTCTGTGCCTTTCTCTTTCACTCTGACTTATTTCACTAAGCATAATAGATTACATGTCTATCCATGTAGGAAAATTTCATGACTTCATTTCTCCTGATGGCTGCATAATATTCCATTGTGTATATGTACCACAGTTTCTTTATCCACCTATGAATCTTACCTCTCTTACTGAATCTGAAGAATTTTCTCCAGTTGCAGGGGCTCCTGGTTCTTGAACAGTCCCATGGGTGGGCTCTGTGTGATAGTCGCACAGACTACCACAGTCAAAAAAACCAAAGGGCTCTGGGAATTTGTGACTCTTTCATGAAGATAAATATTTCTGTGTAGATCAAATAAAAATTGATAGTTAATTTATCCCTGGGTGAATAAAGAGAACTATAAGAAAGAAAGAAAGATAGGAGGGAAGGAAGGAAGGAAAGGAAGGAGAAAGGGAGGGAGGGAAAGAAAGAAGATAAAAAAAGAAGGTGACAACAAGGAAGGAAGGGGAGGGGAAGTGGGGAGAAAAGGAAGAAAGGCTTAAAAAAAGGGACTGAGAACCTTCTAGTTCATAGTAACAAACTATCCTTGTATTTCCATCTCTCTTACAGTAGTGTCATAAGGTTCTGTCCATGTTCCCTCTGGAGAAATCAGAATCTTCTCAGCTTTTTTCATCATGGCCAAGCCCCAGTTCAGGCTTCCTCCCATTGTGTTGCTAGTGGCCTTGGCAGTGGAACCAGGAATTAGCCAGGTTCTGGATAAGGCAAGGTTGGAATTGGGGAGAGGGGGTTATGGGCAAGGTCCCCATAGAACCTCACTCACAGGGTTTCACATGTGTTGATCCTCCCTCCATCCTCTTTCTTCAGGGGATGAGTGTATTCAGATTAGTATTTAGGAGTCTCAAGGTCATCTCAGCAATATTTGGCCAGTTGGATTCAAGGTCTTGGCCCAGTAATACAATGCTAGGGTTCAGATCCACCAAAACCAGTTTCTCTGCTGCACAGGGGTTCCTGTGGTGCTAGGGATTGAACTCAATTTCCTGGATATGCAAGTTGTGTGCCTCTAATGACCAAGCCACCTTTCTGATTCCCCTTCTGATCTCTTTATCTCTCGGTATCTCTGTCTCTCCTTTCTTTCTTTCATTCATTCTTTTTTTTTTTTTTTTGGTAGTGCTGGGGATGAAAAATCCAAGACCTCTCACCTTGTAAGGCTTGCAATCTAGCACTGAGCCACATCTGTCCTGCCACTCCCACCTGCTGACTTCTCAATAACCCTTCTTCATCCATCTGAAATTAGACACCTTTAGGCTTTACCTTTTGACTTAATCTTCTCTTCCTTGGAGAGGTCAGGAAACTCTCCCAAATCCTGCCTGATCTGATGGCTCTGTGGGATCTCTTGCTCTTCACCAGAATTCTAGAAAGGAAATCAGTGCTGTTGATATACTGGGCAGGTGGGAATGAGAGTTCTGGCTGTAAAGAGTGATTGCCTGAGGAATGATACTGACTGGTGTTCTGACTGATGGTCCATTTAATACCAACTGTGAGGACTGAAAGAAAATCTGTCAATGAATGTGGTGAAGCTTGCAACCTAATCAACAAGCAGTGTGATAGCAGCTCAGACTGCTGGCACATTCCTTAGATGTGGGTTGAAAAGACCCTGGAATCTCTGTTCACATTTGAGCCTGGAGGCCAAGGGCAGGAGGCTAAGGGCCACAGTCTGTCTGCACTTATGTGGGCCTGGATTTAAAGAGATTATACACAAGGCAGAGTTATGAAATGTATGTAGAAACAAGCTCATTACAATACATAGTATAAGAAAAAAAATTGTGGGGCCGGAGAGACAGCACAACGGTATTTGCCTTGCAAGCAGTCCATCCAGGACCTAAGGTGGTTGGTTCGAATCCCAGTGTCCCATATGGTCCTGTGCCTGCCAGGAGCTATTTCTGAGCAGATAGCCAGGAGTAACCCCTGAGCACCACCGGGTGTGGCCCAAAAAAAAAAAAAAACAACAACAACAACAACAAAAATTTGTATCTGGTACTGTGGTTGTTAATTTCGTATATCAACTTAGCAGGATCATGGTACCCCAGTATCTGGTCAAACACTATGTTAAATGGTTTTTTAAAGTTATTTCTTTGGATAAGATTAATATTTAAAACACTACCCTTTAATAAAGCATATCCTCTTCCATTAAATGGGTGGACCTCAGCCAATCAGTTGAAGTCTGTGGGTATCCCCTCCCCCAGCTTCTTATTTATTCCACTTGAATGATCAGAACTGCCCATACCTGGAATGGGCTGGTAAAGGATGCTGACTTGGAGGGAGAGAGGGATTAAGAAGGGGAGTTAGAGGCAGAAGCAAGGATAGGCAGAAGTGAGAATCAACAGTGAGATTCAACAGAAAGATTTTGTATCAGCAATTCAGCAGCAGTAGCATTAGGAAAGGGAGTTGGTCAGTCTGGAAGCCTGTTATGAAGCCTGGAAAAAGCAGCTGCAAGGGAGATAGAGGCTGAGAGAGCCCAGAAGGAGTAGAGAAGTAGCTGCTAGAAAAGGCTTAGAATAGAGGTCATGTAAGAAAGTGTACATGGTGGTAGGGACTGTGAAATAAAGCTGGCTGATTCTGAAACTATCTAACTGCTTTGTGAATCTCTCCACTCTCACCCTGCAACCTTCAGACCTGTCAGGCTGTAGGGGCTGCAGAAGCCGGGTCGAGCCCAGAAAGGCCTCACCATCCTCACACTGACTCTAGGACTCTTTAATTAATATGCTAAAACAACAGAAGTCCTTAAAAAAAAAAAGAAAGAAAGACTGAAGTCAGCTAAATCAGGTAGTATGATTTGTGGTTGAGCTTTTGACATGCATCTGTAGGACCCTAATCTTGATTTCTTGAGTGGATCTGAAAAGAAAATAAGAGAAGAGAAAAAGGCTGATGTCCTTTAAAGAAAGGTCTAATGGAAAACCTTCATATTCAAATTGTAACTCTTACCTGTTGTCTAGCCTGTTGGCCCACTGTAGAGATTTGGAGCTGTCAGCTTCAAATTGTCACAAAATGATATGACCTTTATGTATATATATAAATGTATACATCTATATATCTTTCTACATCTATATATCTTTCTACATCTGTAAGACTTTCTCAAAGACATTCACTTAGAACCATCTTCTTGAAGGAAGTATATGCAAATGTTTAACTTAAAATCACTAAACAAAAAAGTAAAATGGTTGTCATGAAATCAATGATAATCTTACAGACTTGAAGGAATTTCATTCATGTAAAAGTCTATTTGGAGCTGGGATGGGGTAAGGTAAGGAATGTGCCCAGTCACTTAAACATCCAGGGTGATATAGGCATATATCTGAGAACGAGGCATACACAGTCACCTGGGAACTTACAACGAGCAGAAACAGAGATGAGAGATGGGTAGGTGGGTGAGGGGTCACATAGGAGTATTACTAGCAGGCAGGAAGTGGGATACCATTATTTTTGCTTCTATTCTGTGACTCAAAACTCAGTCTGTTAACTATACCTATATGCAAAGGAGGCTGGAAAATGTGACTCGAGTAGCCAGGAGGAAAAATGACATGAATTTGATAAATAGCTAGTGAATAAATAGTCATACCAATTTACACACCCATTTGGTAGGGTAAGACTTTTGTTCATCTTGTTTTTTCCCTTCCGGTGCTGTTAATATTTGCCTATCTAGATGTAAATTTTTGTCTCACTATGACCTTAATTTCCATTTCCTGATTGCTATTGAACTTGAATGTATTTTCTTATATTTATGAACCATGTGCTTCCTCTCCTCAGAAATATCTGTTTATTTATTTTATTCAATTTTCTAATGACTCTTTGTTAAAAGCATTCTTTACATATTCTGGATACCCAAACATTTAGGTTTTGTGTATTTCAAATATCTGTATTTTTAATCTAATTTTTTTCAGTTTCCTTTGATGAAAAACATTCTTAATTGTAGTATAACATAATGTATCAACATTTATTTTATGTCTAGTGTGATTAGAGATTTGTTTAAGAAATGCTTTCCTACCTCTAATACCAAAAGCTATTCATTTCTATTTTCTTTGGTATTTCATATTCACTTGGTACATTGCTTTCTCCCCTACAACTTGTTAAACTGAAAACTTCAAAAGTGCAACAAATGCCATGTTCTTCAGATAGCTCTGTTAACTACTCAACTTTGCCACATTTGTTTTGTCTCTTTGGTATATGTAGTTGTGTGTGTGTGTGTGTACATGTATATTATTTACAAAACCATTTTTTAACTAAGATATAGAGCTAAGCTTTTTCATTTGTTTGGTTTTTTGGGCCACACCCGGTGATGCTCAGGGGTTACTCCTGGCTATGTACTCAGAAATCTCTCCTGGCTTGGGGGACCATATAGGACATGGGGATCAAACTGCAATTTGTCCTGGGTCAGCTGCCTGCAATGCAAATGCCCTACTGCTTGTGCCACTGTTCCAGCCCTAGACCTAAGCTTTTAAATATCTTGGATATCCTAAGAAAAAGACCAATCTTTTATAAAACCACAATACATACACCAAATTCTTAAAATTTAGCCCTAATACAAGAATCTTCTTAGTAGTTTTTAATCTAGAATACTCTTCAATCTGGCTTTGTTTTCAAGTCACTGACTTTTCTGACCTGATTTCTAACTGATTTTGGGAGATTATAACTACAAATTATAACTGGAAATTGTAACTAGAATGGGAAGGATTTCTGGTATTTTCTCACAATTCAGTTCAGGTTGTACTTGTTTGGGCAGGACTATCCTAGTGTCATTCCGTCCTTCAGAGAACATGGTGGTAGGAAGCATGTGAGTGACCTTCTGTTCTGCTGCTGGGGATTTTAGTTTTGATGATATGTAAAGATTTTATTTACTTTTATCACTAATAACATTTTGCAGAGAGGGAGATAGCAAGTGGATTTAAGCAAAAGTTCTTTTATTTAATAAATACTGTCAACTGAACCATTAGGAACTCAAGGCAATGATATTGTTGGTAAGCAATAGATAAATGCCAGTCATCGTCTTCAAAACTAAGAAAGTAAAAGCACCTTTTCATAATATATGCCATTGGGCTGGAAACACAGTACAGTGGTTAGGGCACTTGCTTTACATTGGGTTCATCCCTGGCAGGTTCCCCAAACCTGTCAGGAGTGATTCTTGCTCACAGAGCTTCGAGTAACCCCTGAGCATTGTGAATGTGGCTAAAACCCCCAAAACAAAACAAAGCAAAATGTGTGCCATAAAACCTTTTCCTCCAGGGGCTGGAGAGATAGTACAGCAGTAGGGCATTTGCCATGCACTCGGCCAATCCAGGACGAATGGTGGTTTGATTCCCAGCATCCCATATGGTCCCCTGAGCCTGCCAGGATCGATTTCTGAGCAAAGAGCCAGGAGCAACCCCTGAAGTGACCCCCAAAAACAAAACCAAACAAACAAAACCCTTTTTCTCCTTTGAGCATTTGGAGGGGAAGAGATCAGAAAGGGCAACTGAGTAAATGCAAGTGAAAACAGTTTTAAAGGAATGTAACTCCTCCTGATTTCTGGTGCTCTCCGGAAGCAGTGAGCAAGGTGGAGTGCTGCACATGTCCTTATCCCTGAAAAGCCTTGAACAGAGGTGGGTGCCTGAAGCTAGGACATTTCAAAAACAATAGGAGACCCAAAGCAGCTGAATGGTTGTGCAGCGCTTTCAGGTTGAAAACTCTCCCAGTCGACTTCTCCACTTCCATACTGATTAGAAGTGCTTGAAATACATCATAACAGTGTCAGTGCTGTGTTTACCAGGGAAATTGTCGCTGTCTCTCGCTTGTGGAAGGTGACATAATGGAATTTCCTCCCTTTGTGCTGGTGACAGGATGATGAGCACTGTCTGGGCTCCAGTTCTGCCTGCTTTGCCATTCATGGATCTCAGCTTCAACTGACAAGCCCAGAGAGATGAGAGAGAAGGTGTGTCCTGTCACAAGGAGGGGAAGCAGCTGGTGGGGACTTAGAAATGACGAGTACACTCGAGTGAATGTGGGAGGCAGACCCCCTCCCCAGCTGGGCAGGGAGCAGCTGCTAGCTCAGCATTTCCTCTGAGGTTCCTGGGACTCAGGAGGGACCTGGGGTGCCTTTATCAGCGTAGGTGTCTACAGATGCAAAATATCTTTCCTTCATGTCATTCCTCCCTCTATTCCCCCAGCCCCAAGTCACTCACATGATTTATTTGTGTTTTAATAATGTCTTCTCCCAAAAAGGTTTCAGGAGTCTTGGTGGGATATAATATTAGCAGAGTTACATATGAAAGGGGAGTGAAATTAAATAATATATTCTTGAATTGGACTCTGTATGTGTGCATGTGTGTGTAGGCCTGTATAAGAGAGAGAGAGATAGAGACAGAGAGGGATATTCCTTCATTTACCTTGTTACTTTTTTCCAACCAAAAGAGAACTGGTTCCCTAGAACTCTTAAGAAAAGGAGAGGCAGAAAATCAAACAGAAATAAAGTTAATTGGGTACTCCTGTCTATTTAAGAAATTAAAAATAATATATTTTAGGCAGCATGATTTACAATACTAATAATGGAAGGTTTTCATGCAAAAACATTACAACATCTTCTATAAGTGTTGACTTTCCTCCATTTCTCCTTCCCTGACCCCTACCTATCCTGCCCCCACCCCCCATTTTTCCTACAGTGAAACGCCTTCTATAAATACAGGTTCTCAGTTTCTGATGTCTCTGAAGATCCCTTTCTTTACTATATTACTTTATATCCCATATTTTGTTTCTCTTTCTCTCAGCTCCTAAAGACCAAACTTTTTTGTTTTGTTTTTGGACCACACCCGGTGGCACTCAGGGGTTACTCCTGGCTCTCTGATCAGAAATCGCTCCTGGCAGGTATGGGGGGGCATATATGGGATGCTGGCATTCAAACCACCATTGGTCCTGGGTCTGCCACTTGCAAGGCTGTGCTCTCTCTCCAGCCCCAAGATGAAACTTCTTATGACGGTTTCAATAACAAAGATGATTATGACAGGACATTATTACTACCAGCACTTATTGAGTGAATCCTGTATGCCAGGAATTTTTTTTAGTCAATTCCTCAGTATAACTCTATTCAATAGTCCCATTTCCAAAAGAGAAAACAGGATTAGATTAGTGAAGGGATGAGTGTTGGACATCTATGGCTGAAACTCAATCATGAACAACTTTGTAGCTGTGCATCTCAGGGTTATTCAATTTAATAATTTATTTAATTAATAAAAAGAAAAGGAAAGAGAGTAACTTGCCTTAGGTAACTTATCTAGTAGGTAGTTGAGCCTTGTCCTGACCAATATGACTTGGGAATCAACACTAGTCCTACAAGTCATCTTTTGTCCCCTGGAGGTTAAGTGCCTCCTGGCATTTGCACGGAACAATACTGCTAATAGCTACTGTTTGTTGGACATTGAATATGGATGAGGCACTATTTTAAATACTTGACACTAGATTACATAATTAGAACTTACAGCAGTCTTCTATGTGAAGAAAAGGCTGTCATCCTATTTTACATATCGGGAGAAAAAGACACATGACCATTCCACACTCATATGTGCTGAACAGACTTCCAACCCAGGAGGCCTGGATGCAGACCTGCCTTCCTTTCCACCCACCGCTGCTTTTTGGAGTTGGTGTTGGGTTTCCAGTGCCAGGTATCTGCTTTTGAGTGTCTTACAAGGAAGAGTCATACAAGCAAAAGTAAAATGAAATCAGAACATCCCCAAACTAGCAGTCCCCCAGCTGTTATCTGGCTCTGTCCACTGAGTTAAGCCAAGTTCCCTAGTGAATTTTCAAAAACAGATAACAGGTGGGTGACTGTTAAGCATCCTTCAGGGGATGTGCCTTCTGTGCCTCCTTTGGTCTCCTACCCCTATGTTTCATCACCTCAGGAAGCCTTCAAGTCTCTCAACTGGAAAAATGAAACGGAATGAAGTCAATGAAACTCTCTTTCCATGACTGCAGCTCTCTATGGTGCCTGCCGTTGGGTTTCCCCCAGCATCTGTCTCCTCCAAGTGAAATCACTTTTTTGTTACTCAAAATATTGGTCTTGTTATGTCCTGGCCACTAATGGGCAGCTCAGGTACCAGAAGTCCAGAGCTGCCTCATTATTCAATACAGTCCACATGAGGACTGTATTTTACATCCCAGACTGCAATACATTATCATTCAAATGAGCCAGTCACAATGAAAGAAAAAAACATGCAAGCTGATTTGTCTCCAATGCCCTTGCCTCAACACTCCCTGATTAGAGCCAGCATTTGATTGGGATGGGTAGACTCAGAGGCTGACATGGCAGCCTGATGGTCTCATCTCAGCAAAATACCAACAATGCAGAAACAGGCTAGGCATTGTTTAGGTAAGCAGGATTTTATTCACAGCTCAGTTCTGTAACAATGCTCCGAATTTATCAATCAGTGGTTGGTTAAGGCAGCCCTCTTCTTGCTTTCACAGTTTTGATTGTTTCTTTTTAAAAATAAAAACAAAACCCAGCAGAAATTAATCAGCATATAGGATGCTTGCCTTACACTTGTCTAAACCAGGATCTAATCTTTGGCACCACATATGGTCTATAGAGCCCTGCCATGAGTGATCCCTGAGCACAGCAGAGTCAGGAATAAGTCCTGTGCACTCTACCAGGTGTGACCCCAAAATAAACAAAATAAAATAAACCACCCAAACTAAAAACCAGACTGTAGAATTAGTACAGGGGTTAATGTGCTTGCCTTGCATGTGCGTCCTAGGCCCCACTGGATCTATATCCCACATAAAACCCAAAACCTGGTTCATTAGGCTATAGTCAAATTACATTGGTTTATCCTGAAATTTTTTCACATTTTTCCATCAGAATGGTTTCATGGTTCCCTGCTAATGCTCAGTATTTTTCCACTGATGAATTAATTCTTAGGCTGCATTCTCTGTGTGTTCATCTATTCATTCATTCTGACAACAAATATTTACTGAATATCTACTATGTGCTGGGACACTGTTCTGGGCTTTGGGGATATAATGGGTCATTATTCTTGACCTCCCCAAAGCTTACAGGCTAGCAGAATTGTTAGATAACAAATAAAAGTCAACTAAATACACTTTTGTAAGCTGTGATGAGAAAGGAGTCACCATAAGAAAAAATATGGTAATTATAGGCAATGAGGAATGACTGCATTACTATGGTAATTGTTTTGCTACTTATCACATTTTAAACCATTATATTGTACAACTTACCCTGATTCAATGCTCTATACCAGTTACATCACAATGAAACTAGGGTAACAAGGAGAAGAAGATACTCATCTTCCATGAAATTTAAATGTTTATGAGAAACAGTGGCTCTCACTGATGGTAAATTATTCCTAAGTCACCTACTGCTCTCCTTCAAATAATGGTTTGCTTGGACTTTATACTTTGAAAAAAATTGGTTTTTATGATGCTCTTTTTTTTCTTACAGAATCAAATTCTTTCATTAGTTTATTACATGGTTTAGGAGATCTTGATTATCAATGAACTTGTTGTACATCCATGATGATGTCCTAAGTTTTCTCTAACTGGCTTTCAGTGAAATGATTTAATGCATTTAATGCATTACTGATTTAATGCATTTACGTCTCCTACATTGGGATAACAGAAGGAAAAGAAACTTTCTGTAGTAGTTGGCATTTAAAATTTTTCGCTTATGTTCTAGATACTATTCGGTAGGGTTAAAAGTAGAGTTGATCAGAATTGGTGGAGATGCAGGCTCTTTCCTGGCAGTGCTTGGAGACCACACAGTGCTGAAGAATTGAACCCTGATCTCCTGCATATGGAGCATCTGCTCAGCCCATTAAACTGTTCTCTCCTGCCCAACACTTCTTAGCTCATCTTTCTATCTCCATTTATCATTTAATAAAATTTGCCATTGATGAACCCAGGTAAGTTTTGATATAGCATGATGAGTTATTTATCAAAGAAATACTTATTAAACGTATGGCTCTGTTGATGGAAGAGTGAAATAGATCAAGTTTGTCTTCTCCAAGAGCTGAAGAAGCACTGAAATTAACAGGGACAGAATTATGCAAGTCCAGTAAGATAAACAGGGGAGAGGACAGGAGATATACAGGAGCACTTGGATTTGGAATAAAGGGCAGAAGAGCTGAGAAAGAAGTGATGATTTAAAGAGAGCGATTGATAGGGTAGGTGAAGGGAGAGAGCAACAGATCTGGAGGTAAAAGAGAAAACACAAATGCAATTTAAGAATGGGAATTTTAGGGAGCCAGGGTAATAGTAAAATGGGTAGATCACTTACTTTGCACATAGTGGACCTGGAATTCATCTCTAGTACCACATAATGATCCCCTAGCTCGCCTGGAGTGATCCCTACATGCTGAGCCAGGAATAAGTCCTGAGCACTGCCAGGTGTGACCCAAAGAAAAAAAAAATTCAAGCCCAAAGACAGAATGGGAATTTGATTGTAAAGAATGAGTATTCACAGTAGATGCAGCAGTTGCAGAAGAAAAGAAAAATCAGGAATGGGGGCCCGGAGATAGCACAGAGGCGTTTGCCTTGCAAGCAGCTGATCCAAGACCAAAGGTGGTTGGTTCGAATCCCCGTGTCCCATATGGTCCCCCTGCCTGCCAGGAGCTATTTCTGAGCAGACAGCCAGGAGCAACCCCTGAGCACCGCCGGGTGTGGCCCAAAGACCAAAAAAAAAAAAAAAAAAAAAAAAAGAGCAAGAAGAAAAATCAGGAATGTCTTTCAAGCTGGCTCTGGCATATATTGAAGGGATTAATGGTAGAAGGAGAGGACCTGTGTGCAGAGAACAATTCTTCCTGGAAGCTGTTTGTGGGCATCTGCAAGGAGAATCTATAATAAGGCTTGAAGTGCATGGATTTGGAGGCACTCAGGAGTGAGTGCCCAGACTAGGATTCCTCTGTTGGTTGTGAAGGAAAAAAGAAAGGGGAGCAGCTATGAAAGAGCAGAGAAGGCTAGTCTCAGGCCATGCCCTGCTGTTTTCACTTCTTATAACATCACACCCAGAGTTATTGTTTTGCTGTTTTCCTTTCTGAATCCTCAGCAGCACCCCATGACACTGATGAGCTGTAGTTCCCTTACCTTGTGTCTTCTTGATGGAAAATGCAGTTGGTTCCAGTCTTTGACTATTACAAATGATGCTGCCAGGAACCTGGCACCTTATGGACTTACTTATAATGGAACTGCTGGGTCAGGCGAGTCGGTGGACTCCCAAAGTCTCCCAGTCAGTGCAGGCAGAGCTGATGTTCCATCTCCACAGGAAAGACTTCTGTCCTTGGCTTTTCTACTCTGACCTGGAGCTTAGAGTATCTGATTCTCTTCAAGGACATGGAGAACCAGTTCACCTCAGGAGTTAGCAAATAACCTGCAGAGATCCTTAAGCCAAAGTCTGCACCTCTGAAAAAGAGGAAGCCAGAATTTCTAGTTTTGTCCCTGACACAGGCAGTCAGCATTGCACACTGTGAATTACTGGCCTCCTCAGAGCCTCTCCAGTTCTAGAATCCCAGGACTTAGAGTCATATGAGAACATGGTGACCATTCTGTGTCAGCTCCTCATGCAGTCAGCCTGTATCCCAGAGCAAACAAGCCCTTTTTGCTTGCTGGAATTCCCTAGTGTTGTGATGGCGCTTGCACAGTTCCCACTTGGCACTAAAGGGCACAATATGGTTTTTAGGATGCATCATTCAAAGAGTCACCAATTCAATCCCTAAAACTACATGGTCCCCATGGAAGACAAGGGTCCAGAGGACTGCCAGGGAGAAGCCCTAAGAAGTTCCCAGCACCACAGAGTCTAAATAGCAGAGTCCTCAGACCCTTGCAGTGTGAACCAGTGAACCTTAAGTCCCAGGTTAAGAGGCAGGAGTGGAGCCTTCAGGCTTCCTGAACACAGCTTGGGGCCTCCTACATAACTGGGGGTGGGGGGCGCAGAATGTGATTCATTGATAGCACATATGCTTTGTCCTGAGTTCAATCCCTGGCACAGAAAGAAATGGGAAGGGGAGAAAGAGAGAGTGGGGAGAGGGAGAGAGAATGAAAGAAAGGATGAAGGGAAGAAGGAAGAGAAGAAAGGAAGGAGACACAGAAGGAAGGAATGAAGAAAGGACAGAAAGAAAGAAGAAGGAAGGAACAAAGGAATGAAGGAAGAAAATTGTTTAAATAGTTCAGTGGTATACGCTCCACAGTTGGATTTCTGACACTACAAAAAGATAAAAGAAGTTATGAGGTGGGAAAGGCACTTTATCCTGGAGGGCCCTACGAAAGGTCACTATTCATTTAGCAGCATGAACCACCTGTTCTAGACACCTACATCTTGACTTTGAGGCAACCTTGAATGAGACATTTTCAATTCCCCCTCAGGCACTGATTCAGGAGGCCACCAGGTTGCTTTTGTTTTCTTGACTTTAGTTTTCTCACCTATAAAACTAAGAGGAGAATTTTCTGAGCCTCTTACTCTGGATTTCCTGTGCATCTGGGAAGGGGACTGGGATTGATGTCCCCCAGGCTTCTTTCCTATTGAAAAAGAACCAGCCATTGGCAACATAAGAACTCAAGTGGCAGTTCAAGCAGGACTCTGAAATGCCGATTTCCATTTGAAACCTGTTCAACTCAACCTTCATGCCATGCCCAGGGGGCTAGGCCAAGGATCTGAGGGAGAATGCCTTTCCATGGGCATTTGCATGATTCTGGAATGAAGAGCTTCAGCGGGGACAAGTGCCCCAAAGCCCCAGCTGTTCAGGGGATATACCGTTCTGAGAGGGGCTCTATGGAGCCCTGATCCCATTTGAAGTTGGTCTCTAGGCTTGGCAGCTGATGGGGCCTGCTTGTTGAGGAGACAGAGGGGAGGCCCCCGAGGGAAGGGGAAGTGCCCAACTGGCCCGGACATTTGTGTTCCAGAATCCTGCAGTGGGTTCTGATAATGGGCTAGCTGGCACTGTGCCCTTGCAGCCCTTTGACTGACAACTGAGGTCTGGAATTCTATACCTGGAGGCTCAGCTGGCTTCAATTCTGCTGGGCTGATACGGGACTGGGTTAAGCTATAAAGTCTTCTTAAGAACTACACTGAGTGTGGCAGTGGGTCCACGTTGTTCCTAATGTCCTAGTTTCCTTGGTGTGGGTTCTTATGTTCAGTTAAAGTATGCTAAAGCATCACCTAACAGAATCCCTACTGAGATAGGATTAAAAAAGGTACATCTATTACAAAACTTAAAGCTCAAGGCTACATAGATGCCAGACATGGTTATTTCTTAGATAAATGATGTTAGCAAGGACCCTTGTTCTTTGGACTTCTCCTTTTTTCCATCTTCAACATTAACTTCATCTGGCTGCTGTGAGAGTGGTTGTAGCTATTTCTGATATCAAAATGGTTAGGGTGATATTTAAGGGAAGAAAAGTTTCCTTCTGTGGATTTCTTTGAAGAGGAAAGGCTTTTGCTTCCTGTCTCCTTGGCTCTAGTTCAGTGTCATATCCCTTGGGACTGTTGTAGACTAATTACCTAGAGTGGAATGGATTGGAAGGAAGGAACCCAATGGCCAAATGGTTTCTAGTGCCATCAATTTTCTTGTTTGGCATATAAATATCTGCTGTCTTGCTTGGCCAATTTTCTTCTCCTTTGCTATTTACCAATTACCCCCATTTTATCTTCCAGGTCCATTATAAAACCCTTCTGAATTTATTGCAGGTGTATTATACAATCCAGGAAAAATAGGGATCATATTTTGTTCACATCTAGCCCCATTTGGGACCAGATGATTTGATTCATCTACCTTCCTCTGCTGGTTTTCATATTCCGTTGGACCTGATATTTCATGGTCCCTTGCCCCAGTAAGACAATCGGCTTTGAGGTAGGTTAGAGAAAGGAATTGAAAAAAGGTATATCAGACTTAGGTTGAAGGTCAGGACTGGGTGAAGTCTCACTGGTAAAATGATATTTTTTTTGTTCCTTTCATTTCTGCTCATTTGGATCACAGAACTGAAAGTGCCCCCAGTTTAAATCACACCACCAAGGAAGCAATGAACATGGCCTGCTCCCATTAAAATCATGCCCTGGGGAAGAGTTTAACAAAAGGAGCTAGGTCTGTGTTCATGAAGTTTTGTTAAATAGAGAATTTCCCCACTCCTGTGCCTTGCAACCCTGGGGAACATGATAAGTTATCTTTACTAACAAAGGAAGAAGGCAGGAGAAGGAAATACGGACTTCATTATGAGTTCTGGGAAGATCCAACTTTCCATCTGTGAGATCATGGCAAGAGGAGCAATAACTAAGTCCTAATTCATTTCTCTTCCTTTTCTCTTCCATGTACTCTGGAGTTGTCCTGGATGGAGTGTTGACCAGTTGGGCCAGTCTGCAGGTATCTGTAATATAGGCGATGCTTGCCAAACAACAACAGCAATAAAACCTGTATTTTTCACATTGATTTAATAAATGGTTGTGTAGATTTTTCTCCCCAGTAGGGTTCTCATGCGGTGCATAACCATAGATGCATGTATTTGCGTTTTGTGGAATTGTGGAAGTGCAGTGATGTATGAAAAAGTGGATTAACCTGTTTTTAAAAATAAAACATTGATAAAAAATAAAAAAAGGAGAAACTAAGGGACACCTCTTAAGAGCCAAGGTAGGGGCAAAAGCTTGAGAAGGAGGCCATAGCCAAGGCAGAACGTTGTTAAATCCCCTAGCTGGTCACTACTTGATATTTGTTGCCTAGCTTCTGTTTATTCAATG
>PVKC010006530.1:0-30960 GCA_004027635.1 Crocidura indochinensis
ATCCAATGATATTCAGGGCTTACCCCTGGCTATTCACTCAGAATTCACTCTTGGCTTGGGGGACCATATGGGATGCCAGGGGATCAAACCTTGGTCCATCCTGGGTCAGAAGTGTGCAAGGCAAGTGCCCCACCACTTGTGTCACCACTCTGCCCCCAAGATTATTCTTATCTTTACATCACTGAAAACAAGACCTTCTCAACATACTCAGTTAAATTTCAAAGCCCTCTGGGCTGAAACAATAATACAGCAAGTAGTGTATTTACCTTGCATGTAGCCAACTTGAGCCCACCAGAAGTTATCCCTAAGCATTGCCTAATGTAGAAGCAAAACAAACAATAACAAAAATATTCAAAGCCCCAATAATAAAGTTCAAATTCATTTTTTTTATTGATTCAGCATTTAAATTTCAGCAGTCATCAGAAGAAAATGGGTAAGAAAAATAATCTACCTGGTTTTGAAGACAAGGCATCAGTCTGTCCTAATTGCTTTTTCCTTTTGGCTTCTTCCACAGGATTTTCAAATTGAGTTTTCTGGTTAAGATGACTGCAAAATGGAGAAAAAAAATAATTTTAGCTTAAGACAAAGAATGACATACTTAAGATAGTCCATTATACCATTCTATCACCATAGTGTATAGGACATGTGTAATGTATGTGTAGGCTAAGGAATACAGATTAAGCTGAAAACCATAGGTTTTTTTTTTTGGGGGGGGGGGGGGGTCACACCTGTTCGCACTCAGGGGTTACTCCTGGCTCTGTGCTCAGAAATTGCCCTTGGCCGGCTCAGGGGACCATATGGGATGCCAGGATTCGAAGCACCATCCATCCTGGATCGGCTACTTGCAAGGCAAATGCCCTACCGTTGTGCTATCTCTCCAGCCCTGAAAACCGTAATTTTCGAGAAGTACGTAAATTTTTGAGCTTTTGAGAACTAAGCGGAGGTGTACAGAGAATTACTGAAAGTCAATGTTGCTGAAACATTCAATATAGCTTTTTCATAAATGCATCCAATAAAACCAGTGACAGCTTTCAAAACTGAAACAAAAGCCCTCATTTCTACTGAATTCAAAGCTGTTGATATATTGGGTTAATTTTTTAAGACAGCTAATGAGAAGAAGGTTTTGAATTTAATTCTCTCTAAAATGAAACAGCTGTAAAGACACTTTTGAAGAAATCTGAGTACAGAAGTCTTAGAGCATTTTACTATTACTCTTCCCACTGACTCATCCACATCAGTTTAACAGCAGCCAAGAAAACAATTTGTTTTATCTCCTATCATAGAACTATCTTTCACGCTTAAAGAATTCTTCATAATCCTATAAGTGTTAAATGAATGATGTAATTACAACATAAATTTAACTGGTTTGAGAAAATTCACAACTGACTCCCAAAAAACAGAGAATAAGCAGAGACCTGAAGACTTGTGACTAAGCACTGGCAGTCGTATACTTCATCTTATAGAGGGAATAGAGTATTGATTACTTTGGCTGATTACTTAAGAATTCACTTATTGGGGCTGGGGAGATAGCATGGAGGTAAAGAGTTTGCCTTGCAGGTAGAAGGACTGTGGTTCTAATCCCGGCATCCCATATGGTTCCCTGAGCCTGCCAGGAACGATTTCTGAGAGTAGAGCCAGTAGTAACCCGAGTGCTGCCAGGTTTGACCCAAAAACCAAAAACCGGAAAAAAAAAAAAAAAAGAATTCACTTATTATACAAAAGATGTTAAAGTGTACGAATAGGTCTACTACAAAAGCATTGGGAATTATGCTCCAACACTTCCACAGAAAAAAAGTATTTCAGGGGCTGGAGAGATAGCATGGAGATAGGTCATTTGCCTTGCATGCAGAAGGACAGTGGTTCAAATCCCGGCATCCCATATGGTCCTCCGAGCTTGCCAGGAGCGATTTCTGAGTGTAGAGTCAGGAGTAAACCCTGAGTGCAGATGGTGTGATGCCCCCCTCCCCCCCCAAAAAAAAGGTATTTCAGGGCTGAGGAGCTAGAACAGAGGGCTCTTTCCTTACACCTAATCCAGGTTTGATCCTGGGCACCCTATATGGTCCTGCTGGGAGCAATCCTTGAGTAGAGCACTGCTGGGTATGGCCAAAAATTCTGAAACCACAAAACAAACAGAAAACCCACTTCTCCAATCCCCCCAACCCTCAAAAGAAAATAGGTATTTCTGAATGCACAGCATAAGTAATGCTTGATCACCACCAGGTGTAGCCCCCAAACAAAAGCAAAACAAAAAAAATCAATAGGGTCAGAGAGATAATATAGCTTGTCTTGCACACAGTCATGCCAGGTTCAACCCTCAGCGCTTTATATGGACCCCCCTAAGTACTGCCAGAAATAATCCCTGAGTGCATAGCCAGGAATAAGCTCTGAACACCTCTGGGGGTGGCCCTGAAAACAACAAAAATTAAGTTAAAAAAAAAAACTAATGTTTTCAGAATCTCCTTCTCCATAATAAACACATAGAGAGAAAAATTAGCATTGTAGTTAGAGATTCTATTATAAGGCTGCTGCCAAAAGCAATCACTGAGCCATCTGGTTTGACAAATGAAGGGAGCCGATGAGTAGCCATTCAAGCAAGAGCTTTATCTCCATTGGTAAACTCTCTGCATTAGTTGAGAATACAAGTCCTATTTCAGAACTCAGCCAACTTCATGCTGACATATATCTTGAGGACAGCCTGCTTGGCCAGTTGAGTTAGGACAGGGAAATATGAGAGTCCTGGACATGTTGCTGCTGAGGCTCACACATGGTGAGCCTAATAAATTGCCTTAATTAATAAATAAATCTTATAAATGTTCTCCTGTAAAGTAAACCTGTCCTGGGAACTATCATACAAACTGCTGCTGCAGTCACCGTTATCTCTAATCCAGGCATATTCATGAACCCCTGTGATATATGTAAGCAGTTCACTTAGGGTTTACCCTAAAGTTGTTTTCACAATATACACTTGCTTCATGAGGACTTGATTATTTAGCCATAGATTTTACAATAGGAAAATGACTTTCTCCTGTTGGCCATGTATTCAAATTCACTTTGATAAAATGAGAATAATTATTTTGGAAATGCTAAACTGAGTTAAAATGCAGCTGACTGAAGCCCAACTGATACAGAATAAACTACTGTCTGGGAAAAAAAATCTCCCAAAAATCTTTGTATATTTGGTTTTCAAAAGTGCCACTCACCTGGAAAATGGTTGTTTTCTTGATTTTAACTAAATGTGCTTAAAAAAATGCTAACAAAAATGCTGCCGTATACTTTTCAAATCACAGTATCAAATATGATAGATAATATGATAAAAAAATCAGCAGTCTTCTGAAGTAACCAAAATACTGATATTGTAATTATAACTGAGGGTCAAACAAGCTGTGTTATTTTCTTAAGGCACAAGCTTGAATTTAAGAAAGCTGTCGGGGGACTGGAATCACAGCACAGTGGTTGGGTGCTTGCTTTGCATGTGGATGACCTGAATTTGATCCCTGGCACCTCAAAAGGTCCCATGAGCACTGCCAGGATTAATTTTAAGTAGAGTCAGAAATAACCTCTGATCATTATCATGTATGGTACAAAAACCAAGAAAGAAAAAAAGAAAAGCATTCCAATATTTGCTATAAACAGTGACTATTAGAATAATGACAGAGTTAAAACAGGAATAACAGCTTTAGAAATCAATACAAAAAGTGTTAATGGTTTATGCCAACATGTTCTGTCTAAAACTTTCTCCTTATTTATTTGGATTTTGGGTCATGCCTGATGGCACCCAGGAGTCACTCCTGACTCTGCACTCAAAAATTACTCCTGGCAGACTCGAGAACCATAAGGGATGCCCGGATGGAATCCCAATTGGTCCTGGGTCAGCTGCATGCAAGGCAAATGCCCTACTGCTGTGCTATTGCTCTGGCCTGGGAAATATTTTTAAAACAAAATTAAGCAACCATAAAATGAAAAGATTCTCATGCAATATTTTGTATACCTACTTCAAACATAGGTTCAGATTTCTAGTTTTCACTTAAGTGGCAACAGATTTATTGCGGTTATATAGCTGGTCAAATTAGATGCCTTTTGGTCAAAATTCTATCTAAAGAATCTGGAAAGAAAACAATCTCAATGATTACGTTACTGTTGAAATTAGATAAAGAAAAGGGAAATATAGGTGATGATATTATCCTAATTTCTCTGACTAACACAAGCAGGTACTTGGCACTTGCTAAGATAGAGGAAATACATTCATGCTTAAAAGTAAACATGGGGGTTTTGGGTGGAGAGATTGTGTATGGGATAAGGAATTTGCCTAACATACAGCAACCCCAGTTTGCTCCCTGGCACCTCATATCGTTCCCTGAGCACTGCCAGGAGTGTTCCCTGAACACAAGGCCAGAAGTAAGCTTGAGTATCATGGAGTGTAGCTCAATCTCTATAACCCAAGACATATATCTATATATGTATCTATACCTATATCCATCCATCCATCCATCTATCTAAATGTGATCACAACAGCTCTGTAAGAAGCAATTATCTTCCCCCCAAAGAATGATGATTTCCTTAAAACAGAGAATACTTTTACTCATATATACAAAACTTTGAATTTTCATATTATACTATCTTTCAAGTTCTTTTATTGCTGTCAGAACTGCACAGATGTGCTGTTGGAAAGGAATTTAATATAATTAACTACCAACTGTCCTCATACTTCAGTTTCTATCAACTACCTTTCTTTTTAAAGAATGTAGTGGTGGGGGAGCCAGGAAGTAGTACAGAGGGAAGGGTGTTTGCCTTGCACCTGGGTTCAATCCTTGTCATCCCATATGGTCCCCAGAGTCTGCCAGAAGTGATTTCTAAGTGAAAGCCAGGAGTAACTCCTGCACACTGCTGAGGTTTCACTGGATGTGTGTTCCCCACCCCCCAAATACAGAGGTTGCCAGCAGGGCAGTACAGGGAGTAAGACACTTGCTTTGCATTGCCAAAACCTGATTTGAGGGGCCAGAGCAGGGGCACAGGGCGTAAAGCATCTGCCTTGCACACGATAGCCTAGGATGGACTGCGGTTCAATCCCCTGGCATCCTATATGGTCCCCCAAGCCAGGAGCAATTTCTGAGCACATAGCCCGGAGTAACCCCTGAGTGTCACTGGGTGTGACCCAAAAACCAAACAACAACAACAACAACAACAACAACAACAAAAACCCTGGTTTAATATCAGCACCCCATATGGTTCTCCTGAGCCCTGCCAGGAGTAAGCCTTGAGCACTGCCAGATGTGACCGCAAATAAAAACAAAGACAAAAAGACTATAGTGGCAATAACACCTCTAGTTATTATTCAGTGATGTGCTTCCTTCTGGCTCTCTATATTAATTTACAACTCCCAGGAGCCTAGATTCAGGGAAGGCAAAGATCACTCCTTACCTTGTACCCTTCGTGGGAATAATGGAAAGACAGATTGTGGGAGGGTCAATAGCTGCATTCAGTATGCCCAAGAGCTGTAGAACTAAAGAAAAACATCTGGGAAGGTATTGGTTGAGGTAGCAAACTTACTCAACATAGTATGTTCCATACTGAGGATCCTCTATTTTCTCCCAGCCATAAGGAAGTTCTGGAAGGAAAACAAAAAACAACTGAGTGAAATGTCAAAATCAAAACCAACAGACAGGAATTAACTACGAAGTTGACTAAAGTGTCTTTATTTCATGATGCTAATGTTGGGGAGAAATGCAATTTCACTTCCAAATGAAATCTGAATGTGTGTGTGTGTGTGTGTGTGTGTGTGTGTGTGTGTGTGTGTGAGAGAGAGAGAGAGAGAGAGAGAGAGAGAGAGAGCGAGAGAGAGAGAGAGAGAGAGAGACTGTGTGTTGTGTGTTGTGTGTTACTCAATAGTTAGTGTCTTGGCAAGTAATGAGTCCACCAAAGGAAAGAGGACACTACACTTAATTTTCTGATGCACTAGCCAGAAAGATGCTATTTAAACAATCATCAGGCAAATATCTTTCTGGTAAAAAAAATCTGACACTGCTGATGTGGTATATTTAATCCAATACGGAAAGCAGTTGTTGCTTAAAAAGTTCAACCTTTAGGGGGCCAGTGAGATAGTACAGTGGGTTTGGTGCTTGACTTGCATGCAACTAAGCTGGGTTTGATCCTAACAGATGGCCCCTCAAGCACCACCAGGAGATTCCTGAGTGGAGAGCTAGGTATGAGTCCTGAGCGATACTAGGTATGGCCCCAAAACAAAACAAAATAGTTCACTGTCTAGATAAGATTTGCTAGTTATTGCTATTTTTAGAGTGTGGTCCTTTTAACCCCAAAGGAAAGCATAGCCTTGGGTGCTTGAGTCTAGGTTTGCTTAATGTCTAAGGTAAGAATGGTTTTATCTCACACCAACAAATCTTAGTACATTAAGAAAAACCACTGTGACTTCTGTAGAATCCATATTTGTGCATGCTAACAAAGAAATAGTCTATACAAATTTATTGTATACTATTTATTCAAAGTAACTAAAAATAAATAAAAACTGAAGTGATGAATTGCTGAGAGTTAAACTCATATTTTTTCAACATAACATAAACATATCCTGTCAATAATGAATTCTTGTTCCTTTCCTTCCCTGACCATTTTCCAAGAGAAGGTTTCTGAAGAATCATTTAATTAGTCACACATGGATTACATTGGCAGAAATTTTGTAAGAAATGTTCCAGGTGGCTCTATTGCTACCTATTAAACAAAGATCTCAGACAAGAGAAAAAAATGTTTAAAAAATACAATAAAAGGGGACCAGAGAAATGGCATGGAGGTAAGGCGTTTGCCTTGCATGCAGAAGGTTGGTGGTTTGAATCCTGGCATCCCATATGGTTCCCTGAGTCAGCCAGGGGCAATTTCTGAGCGTAGAGCCAGGAGTAACCCCTGAGCACTGCTGGGTGTGACCCAAAAACCAAAAAATAAAATAAAACTACAGTAAAAGCTCCAAAACCCCAGTTTTATTCTATGGTAGCCACATTTTTGTTTTGTTTTGGGAGTCACACCAGCAGTGCTCAGGAGTTATTCCTGGCTCTGCACTCAGAATTGCTCCTGGCAGGCTCAGGGGACTATATGGGATGCCAGGGATCAAACCCAGGTCATCTATGTGCAAGGTAAATGCCCTACCCACTGTGCTATCGCTTTGGCCCCTTACATTGCTTTGCTTGCTAGGCTGAAAGATGGACACACACATATGACACCAAATAGGCTAAAAATAAAACAGGATATGGAGAAATTGTAAAGCATTTAGCTAGCCATGTTTCATGTCTCTAAGCAAAATCTCCATTTATCATGAATCTGACAAGCTATACAAACTGTTGAACTCAGATAAAAATTGTTCAAACATTTCAAATAAAACCATCATAGGTGATAAGCCTCTTGGTGAAAAGTTTTGACTCTTCTCCACCCATTTTTCTCCAGCATATTTTCTGCCTGTTTATATTTATCTATTGGCTTGTGGTTTGGGAACATGGCTAGGGTTTTCTTTTGATAGACTTGGCTGAATGTCTCATGTGGAAAACGCTGGAATGATTGAAAAAGACACTACTAAATGAAAATAGGACAAATCAAGTAAGTAAAGATATCAACCGTATTTTTTGCTCTATAAGATGCACCTAGTTTTTAGATGAGAAAACAAGAAAAAAGAAAAGACACAGCAGTGATCAAATAGTCTTAAATGAAAGCTCTATAAGTGACGGTGAATGTGCGTTAAACTGATTGCTCGTAGTATGTGGTATGTCTGTGCAATAAAGGGGATGTAACACTTCTCCCATCTATTGGGAGGAAAAAGTGCATCTTAAGTTATGAAAAAATACACTATATTTAGAAATCATATTTGCACATATGAAAATTATATTAAGATGATTAAAAATTATTTTATAAGGATCTACTTAGTTTACTTTTACTCTCCATAGCCAGAAAGCAGATAAATTAAGATGATGCAATGTATTTTGTGAACACACACATATCAATGAAAACATGCTCAATGTTAAAAGCACCAAACATAATCATTACAAATTTTCCAGGAAAGAGTTTTTTTTTCCTTTTGGTTTTTGGGCCACACCTGGTTAGGGTTTATTTCCAACTCTGTGCTCAGGGATCTTTACTAGTAGTACGTGGAGAACCATTTGCAGTGCTGGGAACACACGTGTGTTGGCTATGTGCAAGGCAAGTACCCTTCCCACTGTACTAATGCTCTCGTTAGCCCCAAGATTTGTTTCTTTAATAGAAATTTTCTGGTAGCATAGAAGTGAATAGTGCTGTGTAGCGATGACCTATAGAACTGCAACTCAGTTAGATTTCTGGTTTGACTTTGGAGAAGTGTGGAGAACCAAAGAAACTACAGAGAGAACTGAAACACTATCTTGCATCTCAAAAATTGACACAGATTAATATTTCATAGATAACTGATAATATAAGTATATTTTTTTCTGTTGTTCAGGAGTTTTGAGTAGATTTTATTTAGCACTAAAAATAACTAGCAACTAACATAATTCCATGCTTTCTTTAAGAGAATAAAATGGGTTCTTTTCTGGATTACATTCAGTAACCCTTTCAAACCTCTATAATATTTTTTTTTTTTGTGGTTTTTGGGTCACACCCGGCAGTGCTCAGGGGTTACTCCCGGCTCCATGCTCAGAAATTGCTCCTGGCAGGCACGGGGGACCATATGGGGCACCAGGATTCAAACCCATGACCTTTTGCATGAAAGGCAAATGCCTTACCTCCATGCTATCTCCCGGGGCCCCCTCTATAATATTTTTAAACCATAAAATTAACTAGTTCGGAAGATTTTGTTTTGTAGGGCAGATTAGTGTAGATAAAGTAGTTGTTGAGCTGAAAGTGTAGTGCATCGGTATGGCGCTTGCCTTGCACGTGCCTGAACCAGGACAGAACTCGGTTTGATCCCCAGCATCCCATAAGGTCCCCCAAGCCAGGAGTGATTTCTGAGTACATAGCCAGGAGTAATCCCTGAGCATCATGGGCTGTGGTCCCAAAACTAAAAACCAACCCTCCCCTCAAAAAAGTAGTTGCTTAAATAAAGTTAATTAAATGAAAACTAAAATAGCAATGTTATATACTACCAAAGGATCAACTCATTCACTGATTTCATTTTTGCTGTTCCTTTTTTCTTTTCTATCCCTCTCAGTTGCCTTTTTCTGTGCAAAAATAAAGCTAAAAATCAGAACCTAATTCTAGACCTCAAAAAAAAAAGTCCATCATCTGCTTGAGAAATTGTAGCAACAAATGACATCATAAAGACCAATGAAGCTTCTTTAAGGGGGTCAGAGGAATATCAAGAAGGGGAGACTAAGAAAGTTTTTGAAAGGGGATTTGTGGGAATCCAGTCTGAGGGGAGCTGTGTGATGTGGAAAACAAAAGGCCTTTCCCACAAATTAAGTAGCAATGACATGTTGAGACTCCAGGCATTTTTCCCTAGTTATAAATTATGTGACGGGGTCAGAGTAAAGGTGGCATGCTTGGGGTGTGTCTCCTGCAAATACCAAATTCTGTATTTGGAGTACCATATTAAAAAAACTTTGGGGCTAAAAAAAAAGGGGGGGGGGGAGCCGGGCGGTGGCGCTGGAGGTAAGGTGCCTGCCTTACCGCGCTAGCCTTGGACGGACTGTGGTTCGATCCCCCGTGCCCCATATGGTCCCCCAGGCCAGGGACGACTTCTGAGTGCATAGCGAGGAGTAACTCCTGAGCGTTACTGGGTGTGGCCCCAAAACAAAACAAACAAACAAACAAAAAAAAACAAACTTTTGGGGTTAGAGAGTTAGCTCTGCAGGTAGAATACATATCTTGCTCTTAGCTGACCTGGGTTTGATCTCTAGCACCCCATCTGATCTCTGTAGCGTCACCAGAAGTGATTCCTGAGTGCAGAATCAGGAGTGGTTCCTGAGCACTGCTGGGTGTGCTACTCCCACCCAACTGCCATTAAAACGTTCACAAAACCCAAAAGAGTCTGAGCTTTATTTTGATGATGGAACTGATTAAGTCAGGACTGTGTTTGAGAAAGATTCTGGGCAGCAGTTACAGAGAATGAAACAGATGGGATAGAATGAAAATAAAGGCAAACAAATTAAAGTAGCATTTCTAGTAAGAAATGATGGCCAGAGAGTTAGTATAGTTAGTTGCATGCAGACAAATTGGATTTGATCACCAAAACCTCATAGGATTCCTGAGCTCCCACCAGTAGTGACCCCTTCTGAGTTAAGAATAAGCCCTCAGCATCTCCAAGTTTGTCTCCCAACCAAAGAATGCATTATCAAATTTTTGCTTAATATCTACTATGAACATAGTTTGGGGGGATTAAAAGGTAATAATAATTTGTAGGTAGAGATAATAAAATAAGAAGTGATAAAAATGATTTTTTCCCTAGATGACTGAGGGGCAGAGGATTTTGTAAAGTCAGAATTTCCTAAATTCCCTAGCAGCCATGAGGATCCACTGAGGGAATGATGATGATAATCAGTTTCTGACATAAGGAACTGGGAAGATGGAGAGAGCAGGGATAAAAATATAGTTCAGTTTGAGAGGTGTTACATTTGAGAGGTCTATAGAACATCCTACTCTAAACATCTAAGAAGATCTTGGAATGGTCCTCAAAAAAGAAATTTTGCAAGATATAGATTTTTGAGAAAATATAGTTAAAGTCATGGTAGAGAATAAGAGAGTCTAGATAATGAATGGATAGAAAATGATGGAGAAGGCCCAGGAACAGCATAGTCATAAGGTACAAACTTTGCAAGCATAAGGCCATGAAGCTGATCCCTGGCAATGCCCCACACGCCAAGTGGGATACTGACAGAACACAACAAAGTGTGTGATCTCTGGCAGCTGCCATAACTAAGTGTGTGAGCATAACGTAAGTACTCATTGCAATGACAATAAAAGGAAGACTTTTTTTTAATAAACAAAACTTTCAAATAGAAAATTATGGAGACTAGAATCATAGATGCATTAAAATAATTTAAGAAGAAAGAGAAAGTACAAATTGTTCAAGGGTTAGACCCCTTGGGCATCAAAGGGGGCAGGAAGGAAACAGTGAGTACAGAATCAACACTGTAATGTGTTGAGAACTGAAGAAAAGGCTTATAAAGAGTTCATCACAGCTGACCATAAGGAGGTTATTGGGAAGCTTAGAAAAGAAAGCAGGCAAAAGGTAGGGGGCAAAAGTCAACATGTGGTAGTCACTGAGGAGTAAAAGAAGAATAGGAGTCCTAAACAGAGATGGTTTTCACATTCAACTCATTAATATTTGTAAATATGGCTATTCTGGAGGATGATGGGTGTAACAGTGTTGATGGTTCAGCACTTGAAGCCAGAGTGCTGGTGTGGGAGGTTAAGGTCCAGTGCAGAGGAACAAACCCAGAGCCTTGGAAATACTAGGGATGTGATCACCTCTTAAGCTATCTCTGGCCCTGAGACGGCTTTAAAAATAAAAAACACGCTACTGAGGCCTGCGCCAGAGTATGTTAGTTCTCTTAAGCCGTGTAAAATAAGTATTTTTTATCTGCTGCCATACTGTATGTAGCTCAATACAATGTGAACTTTGTTCTTTGTTTGGTTCCCCCACCGTTTTTGGTTTTTTTTTTTTTTGTATTAAATGTGTTTCTGTTCACATAAAAAAAAATAAAAATAAAAAAATAAAAAACAAAACAAACAAACAAACAAAAAGAACTTTGATATGAAAAAATGGTCTGAGAACTCTGGAAGAAAAGAATCATTAAAAAACAGCTCTTTCGGGGCCCGGGAGATAGCATGGAGGTAAGGCGTTTACCTTTCATGCAAAAGGTCATCAGTTCGAATCCTGGTGCCCCATATGGTCCCCTGTGCCTGCCAGGAGCAATTTCTGAGCATGGAGCCAGGAATAACCCCTGAGCACTGCCGGGTGTGACCCAAAAACCAAAAAACAAACAAACAAAAAAACAAACAAAAACAAAACAAAAAAAAACCAGCTCTTTCATTTCGAGAAGAGGGGTACTGCGGGGTCACGGAGGTGACTCAAAGGGTTGGAGTATAAGCTCTGTACTGTGTTCTGAAGCACACGATTCTTTGCAAAGCAACCCCAAACATCTGGGGTAGCTCCTAAGCACCATTCCAAAGTTACCCCCCAAGCATCATGCCAGGAGTAGCCCCACAACAAATCTGGGTATAATCTGAATAGAAATTGCAAAAAAGTCCTAACCAAATTTTCTGTGTTATAAGCTTCAACATTCCTCCCAAAAGCTGATTCAAACAGCAAAACTATTTCTAGCTTCTGCAGGAGTTGGCAAATCCAAAATCTCATGAATTTCCTCCTTTCTTTCCTCATCCCAAAATAGTATTCTTTTGATTTCAACACAGAAGTTACAATTGTTTTTCCATTGTGGCACTCTATTCAGTTGATAATTTTCTTTGATCATTCTCTAAGCTCTAAAATGATATCAACACTCAATACAGTTTAGTCAAAATGCTGTAAGTGAAAATTTCATCTTTCTTTCACCATAAGAGAAAAGGGATGAGTTGAGAGTAAATTGGATTCCTGATGTTGCATTTTTAAGATAATTACTTAACCAAAACACTAATTATTTTATTTGAATGGAAGATAAATTTGTACATCAATTTAAGCCATCAGACAGAATATGAAGACACAGTTGGGTTCTGAAGTCTGGGTAGAAAAAGGCAAGTTTTAGGGGAAAAAAATCTTAAATTTATTCAGCAGACTATAAACAGTATCTTATACCCTGCTGTGGGCCCCAAAATATTTCAAGGGGAGATATAGGTTAAAACCACATAATTGGGGAGGGCAAGGTAAGAGACTAAGGCATCAATTATGTAAGCTGGGGGGAAAGATCAGAAGGGTACCTGAGAAACTATTAAACTATAAACCTATATTTAAGGAAATAGAAGACAGATAATCACATTCGGTAGGACACTTGTCTTGTAAGTGGTCAATTCAGGTTTGATCCCTGGCATTCAATACGGTCCCCAAACATCACCAGGAGTGATTCCTGAGTGCAGAGCAAGGAGCCAACCCTGAGCATTGTCAAGTATGGCCCAAAGCAAAAACAAAAAGGGGGTGTGGGGGGCCGGGAGAGAGCTTAAAGGACTGTAGTGTACACATTGTATGCAGGAGATCCAGGTTAAGTCCCAGCACCACATGGTCCCCCAAGTTCTGCTAGTTGTGCTCCCCCCTGAAAACCCTTACATTGAACGTATTGTCATATTATACCCACTGTCCCCTTGAGCTTCTTTCCACTTTGTGTAAACCTTTAGGGAACATATTGTTATAAATCAGAAAGTGTTTAATCTAGAAACAGTATCTCGTTAGGGTGTTTTCCCCTGATTCAGGGAAGACCTTAAACATACAGAACAAGTAAGTGTCTGGCTTCAAGCTTGGCTGAGGATAAAACAGGCTCAAGGATTCCCATCATGGCAGGAAGACATATGTAATGCGAGGCAGGAAAGCAGTCTATTGAGAGGGCTTCAGCATTTAGTAGAATTTGGGATGAGATTTTGATGACCTCAAGTAAGGAAGAACTCATTAGAATGAACCATACTGTACTCTCTCCTTCTGAAGAGTAAAGAGGGGGCTAGAGCGATAGCACAGTGGCAAGGTATTTGCCTTGCACATGACTGACCCGGGTTTGATCCCCAGCATACCATATGGTCCCCCAAGCCTGCCAGGAGCAATTTCTAAGCACAGAGCCAAGAAGTAATCCCTGAGCACTGCTGGATGTGGCCCCAAACCCCCAATATTGAAGGGTTAGTCACAGCTAATATGAAAAGCATGTCAGGAGTGGGGATGGATACATTCAGGCAATTTTCAAATTTCTGAGGGTGGGGAATGGGAAATTGTAAAATTTCTGAGGGTGGGGAATGGGAAAAGCTTTCTAGCTCTCTTTGTCTCTACCGAGCAAGGACCATTTTATCTGACTAGTGAGTTCTAGCATCTCAATAGGCTTTCTTAGAGTTTCTGGAGTTCTCAATTTGGGCATAAACCTGCTTGCAGAAGGTGTTCTACTCTACCACACCTGCCTGTGAGAGAAGTCTGAGTTCAACAGAGATGCCAGATGTTTGAGTATTTGGGTCCACCTCCAGATAGATGCAGAGCCAAAACTGTGTGTACTCATCAGCTGGTTAGCGTTTATCTTCATCTCTGTTTCTTGTTTTTATTACTGCACTGACTCTAAACTGGTGAATAAAGACATGCATGTCTCTCCTTATAAACGTGTAGAGGCAGATTCAAGAAAATTCAAGGACAGTTTCGTCTTTCCTTTTTTTTCCTAGACCCTTCTAAGCATTTAAGTCTCTACTGAAGGGATAATCAACTAATGACTAAAACAAAAATCACTTCTAATGAATTATAGTATTTAATTATAATGATGTATGGAAGCATAGAGCACAAAACAGAAAATATATACTTCTGACCTGGAACAAAACAAGAGGAGGCAAAAGAAAAAAATTACTCTTTTGGGGATCAGAGAGATAATACAGTAGCTAGGGTGCTTGTTTTTGCATACAATCAAGCCCAGTTCAATCCCCATAACATGTGGCAGTGTTTCAAACTGCCAGGAATGATCCCTGAACACAGAGCCAGGAGTAAGCTATGAACACTGCCAGGTATACCCCCCTTCCAAAAACAAAACAAAAAGTCAGAAAAAAGAATTTACACTTTAGATCTGAGCTAAAAAGGTAACTAGCTATGAACCAGGTGGTCAGGGAATCAAGTTTCTCATCAGGAGTCCTGGGAGAAGGTACTCAATTTGGCAGTACATATACTAAAACAAACAGTCAAGACAATTTCTATGAGAATGAAATACAATGAAAGTGAAGACAAAGTTGTCCTTATGACATGATATACTCACAAAAAGAAGTTGAGGATAGAGTTCAGAGGTAATGATATGTCCTCTTAGGGGTGATTTTGATCCCTGATACCACAAAACAAAATGAATGAAACTCCTCTATACTCCTCTCTCTTCCCAGCCGCTGGCAACCAAACTAACAATATATTTAAAAAATAAAATAGGAGGGGCTGGAGAGATACCATGGAGGTAGGGCATTTGCCTTGCACGTAGGACAGTGGTTCAAATCCTGCCATCTCATATGGTCCCCTGAGCTGGCCAGGAGTGATTTCTGAGCGTAGAGCCAGGAGTAACCCATGACTACTGCCGGGTGTGACCCAAAAAACAAAGAAAAACAAAAAATAGAGGCTGGAGCAATAGCACAGTGGAGAAGGCATTTGCCTTTCACATAGCCAATCCAGGTTTGATCATCAGCATCCCATATGGTCCCCCAAGTCTGCTGGGAGTAACTGCTGAGCATCATCGGGTATGGGCTCCCCCACAAAAATATGGTCCAGGCACAAGAAAACTGGGCTACACCCAGAAGGACTCAGGCACTATTCCTGGCTCTGCTGCCAAGACATCTCTCCTGGTGGTACTCAGGGAACCATATGTGATCCCATTTTAGTTTAGAATGAGACTGAATTAAAGTTTTGTCTTTAAAACTTTTTGTTGTTTGATTGCTCCTTGTAGACCATATGAGATGATGGGGATCGAACCCTGGTTAGCCTCGAGCAAGACAAATGCCCTATCTGCTGTGCTATTGCTCTGGTCCCTAAAACATTTTTGTTTTAAAGTATGCTTCTCTCTATACTTGTGTTTTTCATGAGAACTTTTCCTTTTTATAAGGACTGTGCCAAGAGATGCTGGGGGTGGGGACAGGGCCACCTCAGTGCGGACATTTAGCCCTGGTGCTGATTCACAACTGGTGTTCAGGAGTCCCCAGTCCTGGAAATGCTAAAGGGGTGGGGGCTGAATCTCTTCATGCTAGGCATGTACTCTATTACTTCAGCCATCTCCTCAGCCCCTAACAGATTTAATTTTTTTTTGGGGGGTCACACCCGGCAGTGCTCAGGGGTTACTCCTGGCTCCATGCTCAGAAATTGCTCCTGGCAGGCCCGGGGGACCATATGGGGCACCGGGATTCGAACCGATGACCTTTTGCATGAAAGGCAAACGCCTTACCTCCATGCTATCTCCCGGGCCCCCATTTTTATAATTTTTAAAGTGAGAATAACGAAGTCCCTCTCTAAATCTGTAATGGCAGTCAATTTTTATATGTTTCCTGCTTATGTGTTATGTACACCATGGCCTGTTTAGGGCTTTTGAAAAATTCCCCATCTGAGTGAAAAGAGTGAAAGGGATTAAGAGAACAGAATGCAATGAAAAATTTCCCCATCTCTACCTCCATCTTCACAGTCTTCAGGGGCTTTGGCTTTCTTACAAAGACGAGGATCCAACCAGGTGGTTGTCTTGGTATTGTGGCTGTAGAATAAAGACTTCAATTAGAAAGTGTACAATCAAGAATAGAAAGGATTTCAAAAGCAAAGGTCCAAAGAGATTAATAATATATGCCTGGATGCTTGGCTACTTCTGGCTCTATTTTGTAGTCTCTGCTTTAATATCACACTGCTCTCAGTCCACTACTCACTACTGCCAGAAAGAAAAGGCAATGACAGAGGGACTCAATTGTGTAAGAAGAGTATAGATGGGCTAAGATATGCTCAAGACAGATTGAGTGATATGAACTTACGCAGTCAAAAATATTTCGAAAAGGCACACAGACCTGTTCTTGGTATTGATTAGCACCCAAAAGTTGTGCTAAAAGCATTGTTTTAAAAGAGAGAGAAGAAAGAAGGAGAGGGAGGAAGGGGAGGGAAGGAGACAGGAGAAAAGAGGACAGGAGGGGAGAGGAGAAAGAGGAGAGGATGGGAGAGGAGAGAAGAGAAGGAAAGGGGGAAATAGAAAGGGAAGATAAGAAAGGAGAAGAGAAGAGAGAGGGAAAGGGAGGAGAAGGTAGTGAAAATGAAGAAAAGCAAAATGAAGGAATGAGAGGAAAAGAGAAAGGAGGAGAGGGGAGGGTAGGAGAGGGAAGGGCTGAAGGAGAGAGAAGAGAAAAAGAGCCATAAGGAGGAGAGGAAGGGGGAAAAAAACCTTGTCTGTTTCCAGGCTAAATTCCTTCCTCCCTCCCTTCAAAATTACTATTTCTTGAGTGCCTGTGTGGCGTGGGCTGGTGCTGGTGGCTGGGGGCTGGGAAGGTAAATAATCAAGCAGCACCTGTCCTCACCAGGGTTCTTCAGAACAGAATTAAACTTTGCAAGTTTTCTTCTGCAACATGCAAATAAGAGTAGCTAAAATCACAAAACTAAACTTTCATTAGTACATATGTTAAGTGGGAAAAAAATAAAAGGTAGAATAAAAAGATTCTCCTTACCCCCAACCCCCTATACTCCCTTTTCTGAAGCAGAACACAGATGCTTTCTGTTTAATTTTTGCAGTCATCACAATGAGCATCAAGCCAGGCTAGCATGCAGCAGCAACGAAGGCTCAAACAAAACTACCACACAATCAAAGAGAGAAAGTGCTTCGAAGCTTAAGAATATGAAATGTGCGGCTATTAAAGAAAACAATTATGGATAAAATAGGTGTGGGAAGATAATAAAGTATATTATCAAAGTAATGTGAGGAGAACAATGTGAACGAATTATCTTTCCTTGGTATCTTTCTCTCAAATTCTCTACATAGTTTATTCTTAGGCAATGAAGCTAAATAGTTCAGGGAATTACTCATATCTTCTAAACTTTTTCTTGTTCCTGAGCTAGTCATAGATGGAACTATTCAGTCCCTTATACACTGGCAGATAAGTTGGAAGATCGTATTAACAAACACAGTTTTGTGTGCTGAATAATGGGATACGTGAAGCAGGAGAAATAAATTTGAACTGTTTTCTTAGTCTCTGTTATTCCTTTTATCACAGAGTTAATTTCCCCAAACTAAAAAACTAGTAAATCAATTTTAGTAAAATGCTAAAGATCAGGATTCTAAATAGGCCAGAACCATGAAGGCTGTTAGAAAAAAAAATCATAAAAATATTTAACTAAGTACAAAACTGAATACTTAGAAAAATCTTAACTTTGGCTCCACTGATCCCAGTGACTATTGCTAAAGTAGGCAATCCACTAGGATTTTACACATCATTTCCTAAAACAAATAAGTGTTATAACAGAAGACTAAGAGCACAGACCTAATATGAATATTTTTGTCTTACAAAATGTATGATTTAATAGCTGCAGTAACACAGATCAAACACATTGGCTACAGATAATAGAACTTCTAAGAAAGAAAGGAGAGAAGAAAGAGGGGCTGGAGAGATAGCATGGAGGTAGGGCATTTGCCTTGCATGCAGAAGGACGATGGTTTGAATCCCGGTATCCCATATGGTCCCCCAAGCCTGCCGGGAGCGATTTCTGAGCATAGAGCCAAGAGTAGCCCCTGAGCGATGCCGGGTGTGACCAAAAAAAAAAAAAAAACAAAATAAAAACAAAACAAAAAACAAGTAAATAATGCTCAACTATATTCTGACCATTAATCCCTAACAAGAAATACAGTGTGCACATTTATTTTTTCGTATTTTGTAGGTTTCCTTTTATTCCCTTTGCTATTTAAACAGAAATGCTAAGTTTGAATTTTGTGCTGGGGATCAAATCCAAATGGACTGAATACAAAGCAAGCAAGTGCTATATGTACTATCTCTCTGGCTGTGTGTGTGTGTGTGTGTGTGTGTGTGTGTGTGTGTGTGTGTGCGTATGTGTGAAAGAAGTCAAGGGACTTGCATGTCTGGGACAGGTGCTCTACTGCTGAGTTATATCTTAAAATATGCTGATACTTAAAAAGTTCTGCATGCTCAGGAATTATATTTATGATATTTATTTTTTCTTTGGTTTTTAGTTTTCTGGCCACACCCAGGAATTACTTATAGTTCTGCACTCAGAAATTACTCCTGGCGGTGCTCAGCTCAGGGGACCATATGGGGTGGTAGTTCAAACCTGGGTTGGCCATATACAAGGCAAACACCCTATCGACTTTAATATCGATCCAACTTAATTTTAACTAATTAATTTGAGGTGGGCATAGCTGGTAGTGCTCAGGAGTTACTTTGGCTCTGTGCTCAAAAATCACTGTTGGTGGGTTTAGTGATTAAACAAAGGCATAACGTTTGCAAAGCAAACGCCCTACTATTGTACTATCACTCTGGCCTCTAATTTATGGGTATTTTGGGGGGGGGTTGTTTGTTTTTTTTTTGAGCCACACTCAGTGATGAACCGGGTTCACTCTTGGCAGTGCTTGGGGAACCATACAGTACACTGGGAATCAAATCTGGGTCAACAATGTGTAAAGCAAGCACCCTACTCACTGTACTATCACTTCGGCCCTTCAAATCTTACATTTAATCTTTAATGCATTTTAATAATGTTCACTATAAAAATGCCCACCATTTTTTCCTACTTCATTTACTAATTTATTCCTCTTTGCAAGGTGATGTACTGTCAGATTCAGTGTCTCAAAATTTGCTTCTAAAGACATTATCCTAATCATTTCTACTGACATGGCAGCCTAGTTCTCAAGTTCGCATGAAATCAAAACTCTAAAAATCCTTGAGGGGCCCGGGAGATAGCATGGAGGTAAGGCGTTTGCCTTTCATGCAAAAGGTCATCGGTTCGAATCTCGGTGCCCCATATAGTCCCCCGTGCCTGCCAGGAGCAATTTCTGAGCATGGAGCCAGGAGTAACCCGAGCACTGCCGGGTGTGACCCAAAAACCAAAAAAAAAAAAAAAAAAGATATGCATAAAAATCCTTGAAAGGTCTTTTAAGGGCTGGACAGACAGTACAGGGATCAAGACATTGCTTAGGAGGCCAGAGAGGTGGCACAAGCAGTAGGGAGTCTGCCTTGCTCACACTAACCTAGGACAGAACTCAGTTCGATCCCTTCATGTCCCATATGGTCCCCAAGTCAGGAGCAATTTCTGAGCGAATAGCCAGGAGTAACCCCTGAGCATCACTGGGTGTGGCCCCCCCCAAAAAAAAGAAAAGAAAAGAAAAGAAAAAGACATTGATTAGCCAACTCTGCATTGTAAACCCTAGCTCAATTCATATGGTCCTCTGAACACCATAAGGAGTGATCCCTGAGCACAGAGTCAGGAATAATCACTGATCACTGGTGGGGAGGAGGGCTTTCCATACCATAAAAAGAAAAGCTCTTTAAAACTCAAATTATCAATAACTTTGTAAATCATGGTTCTGTAACTTTTTATTATTTAATAAAATTTTTAAGCACCATGGTTATAAAAATGTTCATATGAGCTTCAGTCGTTGAATGTACACCACCCTATACCAGTGTAACTTTCCTGTCAACAATGTTCCCCATTTCCTTCTTCACACCCCTCCTCCCCATCTGTCTTTTGGACAGGCATTCTACTGCTCTCTCACTATCATTGTCATGGTAGTTGTCAGTACAGTTAGTACTCCATCTGCACTCACCAGTCTTTGTGGTAAGCTTCATACCATGGGTTGGTCTTTCTGGCCTTTATCTCTATTGTCTCTGGATATTATTAATCATACTGTCTTTTGTTTTTCTTATATCCCACAGATAAGGGAGACTATTTTCTGTATATTCCTCTTCTTTTGACTTATTTCACTCAAAATACTTCTCGTGTTCATCCATCTATAGGCAAATTTCATGACTTCATTTTTCCTAACAGTTGCATAGTAGTCCATTGTATAAATGTACCGAAGTTTAAAACCCAATTATCATTAACTTTGTCAATCATGGTTCTGTAAATTTTTTATTTTTTAAATAATTTTTAAATCATAAACTGTTCACAGAAAGATACCTGGTTTGTCCATTTGCCTAATCTTAGTCATAAAAAAGTATATAAATATGTAGCATAGGGGCCAAAGCGATAGCACAGCAGTAGGGCATTTGGCTTAAATGCAGCTGACCCAGGATGGACCCGGGTTCCATTCTTGGCATCTCATATGGTCCCCCAAGCCTGCCAGGAGTGATTTCTGAGTGCAGAGCCAGGAGTAACCCCTGAGTACTGCCGTGTGTGGTCCAAAACCAAGACAAAACAAAAATGTGTAGCATGATTAACAATCTACTGTGTATGGTAAAAAGTATATTATGAACATAAAACCTTGTTTTTTATACACTAGAATACCACTTACAAAATGCTTAATCATGAGAATGAAAGTGCAACTTGGGGAACCAACTGAGGAAATAAAGTCAAATGTTTCGGGCCCGGAGAGATGGCACAGCGGTGTTTGCCTTGCAAGCAGCCGATCCAAAAACCTAAGGTGGTTGGTTCGAATCCTGGTGTCCCATATGGTCCCCTGTGCCTGCCAGGAGTGATTTCTGAGCAGATAGTCAAGTGTAACCCCTGAGCACTGCCAGGAGTGGCCCCAAAAAAACAAAACAAAAAAAAAAAACAAAAAAAATAAAAAGTCAAATGTTCCACCCCTAACTAATTTAGCTGACTAATTAATAACTTATGTAACAGTGATTTACAAGACTACATATTTAGAAAGTATAGTTTTACATTTTTTTCCAAATGCATGTTATCTTTAATTCATAATTAAAGTCTTTGAGAATAATGTATAATCCTTAATATTTTATTTATAACTTAATTCTTACATTCTCTAACCTCACTACATTTATATTCTACCACATGAAGTATAAAATCAGGTGAAATCAGGTGATGGATGAAAACCACAGCTGCATGAGAATATATAAAAATACTTCAGAACAAAGCAAATTATTTGCATAATAATTCTGGGGAAAACAGATACAAAATCTTAAGGCTAAAGAAACAATGTGGTTTTCCATCTCTATAAATATACCAATCTCAGTATGAATATATTATATAATAAATATAGTATCATAATATTAATTCCTCCTGAATAGATTTGGTTTTTGTGAATTTGTAGTATACCAATCATGAGACCACTGAGAATTGCCTCCTGAATTATACTGCTTCAATACATCAAATTTAAACACTAGAACTTAAAATATTTTATTCCATTAATAAACATGCCTTCTACCAAATAAATGTAATCTCTAAAATCTTAAGTTGGATAATCTATCAAAATGTGCTTTTAAAAAAGTGAAACACACTTTATTCTTTACATTTCTTCACTGTTAATTATAGATCTTAGTCCTTTTTCTATTATTCCTGTTTTTCTAAGACTAGAGGTTAACAAAATATCATTTGGGGAAATAACCATACTAAGAATGAACTGGGGTCAGAGCAATAGAACAGTGGGTAAATTTGCCTTGAACAGTGCGACCTGGGTTCAATACATAGCATATCATATGGTCCCCTGAACCCAAGGAATAATTCCTGACTGGAGAACCAGGAGTAACCCCCTGAGCATCATCAGGTGTGCCATCCTTCCCCCACTGCCCAAAAATAAACTATAATATGAACTTTAAATATTTTAAAAGAAAAAAGAAATGAAAGCTTTGTGGAATAAAGGTAAGATGATTTAAAGATCAGCTGCATTGCAACAGGGCATGCTAGAAGAGATATAGACTTTGGCTTACTCAATGAAGTAGATCATCCCCGTATCGGTATAGGCCATTTCCCAGTTTGGTGGCAGCGGTTCCAGATTCTCATCTCTCATCATATAATTTCTAAAATCCATAGAACTGTTGGTTTGGTTGTAACTCGGGATCGTCTTCATCCAGTCAGATGACTCAGAAAGCCTTTCTCTGGCTTCTGCTGTTCAAAACACAACAGTTTGAGGATAGGTAAAGTAATGCTCCCCTCCAACAGCTCTCTTCATTCTAACTACATACCAGGCGTTTATTGCAAATTTTCTTCTCTCTTATGTCTACAGTGTGTCATAATTTTTGAAACTATAAACAGACATATTTACTTTTTATTTTCAACTGCAAAGTGGCAATACCTTTGATGCTTGTCTGGGAAAGAAGCAAAAATCAGCAGCAAATTAATTCAGTAGAAACTGAAGATACAATAATCAGTACACCACCACCAGCAACTGCTACAGCTGAACTTACAGTTCTTCAGGTGCCAAAATCTATTTTAAGCATGTTACCTTTATGAACTCATTATCCTCACACCAACTACATATGCATTTGTATATTACTACTCTCATTGAAGATGAAGAAACTAAAGTACAATGATGTTGAATAAATTCAGTTAACAATACAAAGCAGCAACATCAAGAATTGAATCCAACTGGCCCATGTTTATAACTGCTACACTAAGTGATCTTACAAACATTTAACAGAGGGTTATTAAAATAATGCTAGTTTTAACAATTATACTCTGCTGACTTTCCATCATTAAACCAATCCTCGTTCAGTATCATTAAAATCCATTTGGATCACTGCAGGTAAGAACAAAAAAACCTGCCTAACCAATATCCCTGTTGATGCCTGTAAGATGAAATCAATCCCCAAACAATGGTGTTCCTCCAAATTACTCTTTCCTTAAATCTCTTCTTTTGGTATGTAAAAGTGCACCTGGATTACTTGATCTTCCCCCTTCTGGTATTGGTTAGTTTAAATAAAGAAAGGAATTCTGGCTGGTTGCTGAGGCAGAGAGAGCGTGAGGCAAAGACCACGGACACCGGACACCGTTTTCATCCTTTCCTGACTGACTTTGTATTACTTCTCCGCCACTACCTTATTTTTTAAACCCGTCTACTTACGGGGTTAGAAACATGGTTTGTGGGGCAGTCTCATCACTCATGATGGATTTTACAGATGTCTGTACCCTCCTATTATTCTCAATGTAGTAGCCAGAATGAGCTCATTAAATCTGCTTCATTATATTGCTCTTCTACTTACAACCCAGTAATAATTTCTCATATCAGAAAAAAGGCAGAATTTTTCCAACAACAATAAGATCCTTTTTAACCAGATCATGATCTTCAGCCATGATCAAATGGACTTCATCATATAGAAACACTGTTTCTTCTTCTTCTTCTTCTTTTTCTTTTTTTTTTTTTGATCACAAAAGTGATCAAAGAGTAGTAACTCCTGGCTCTGCAATTCAGCAATCAGGAATTACACCAGAGGAAAAGGGGAGGGGGTATTCAGGAAACTATATGGAGCCAATTGAATCCTTGTTGGCCAAATGCAAGACAAGAGGCCTACCTGCAGTGCTATTGCTGTAGCCCCTACTATGCTATTCTGATTCTTTGCATCATTCGAATCTGACCACATAAGATACAGTATTAGGGCCAGATCGGTAGCACAGGGGGTAAGGCGCCTGCCTTGCAAGCTACTAGGACCGACTGCAGTTCAGTGTGGTTTGATCCCCTGTCATCCCATATGGTCCCCCAAGCCAGGATCGATTTCTGAGCGCATAGACAGGAGTAAACCCTTAGCATCACTGAGTATGGCCCGAGAAAAAAAAAACAAAAAACAAAAAAACAAAAACAAAACTAAAAAACCAGCCAAACAAAAAAACCAAGATACAGTGGCCAAACTGCCTCCAGCCACATGGGTTTTCTGGCTAGTATCTGAATATTTGAGTGTTATAGCATTGTGTTTACACTTCAAATTCACTCTGACTGGAATAGATTTCCCCTAGATAGGGAGAAAGGGGTTAGAAATTGAACTACATTTAGCAGTGCTCAGAGGTTATTCCTGGCTATGTACTCAGGCATGATTCCTGGGGGGTGCTTACAGGGTTATATATGTGATAGCAGGAACAGAACCTGGATCTTTAAGATGAAGTCTGAAGGCTTTAAATTCCTTAACTAATCCCTGCCTCTCTCTTCAGTCAGTCTACCAGGTATTTTGATCTGACTTTCTCAAATCCCACTCTCAGTGAAGGCTTCATTAACACTATGTAAAGCTGTAAACTCTTATTGTGCTCAGGAAAGCTTTCAGTAGTGTGGATGGACCAAGCAGGGCTAGGGATTGAAAGAGTGGGCTTCCTGCTTGCAAAGCATGTATTTGATCTATCTCCTCTAAAGTAAACTGTTTTTGTTTTGTTTGCCATACCTAGCAAGACACAGAGCTTATGCCTGGTTCTGTACTCAGGAAAAATTCTTGGCAGTGCTCTCATAGGTCAAACTCAAGTTGGCAGCAAGCAGGCAAGTACTTATTTGCTGTACTATATGCTCTGGCCTCTAAAACTACACATTTTGACCAATATTTCATATCCCTTTCTCTGCTTTGCTTGCTTTTTAAAAATGCTATCCAATATATTTTGTTATTCATTTTGGATTTGCATAATTCCCTCAATGCATTCATGAAGATGAGTTTTTACTGTTCTATTCTCAGTTTTTAGATATATGCCTAATATGTAATAACAAGAAGGTGCTCAAAAATTGTTGAATGAAAAACCACACGATATATTATCTCTGCAGAAAAATGGAACTGACCTGGGTTTGATTCCTAGCATCTCATATGGTCCCATGAGCCTGCCAGGAGCGATATCTGAGCACAGAGCCAAGAGTAACTCCTGAGGGCCATTGGGTGTGACCCCAAAACAAAACAAAAAAATCAAAGGATAGAGAGATAGTACAGTGGGCAAGACACTTGCCTTGCACATGGCTGACTTGGGTTTGATTCCCGACACCCCATTAAGTTGAACTGACTCCAATTCAATCTCCAGTGTTGTACATTGTCTCCCCAAATTGCCAGGTTCCGTGAACATAGAGTCATAAGAGCTGAAAATAGCTAGAAATGGTCCAAAGGCACACTTCCCCTCAAATAAAATAGAAATTTTAAAATTGGAATCTTATCACTAACTCTATTTATATTTTGTGATTTTTTTTAACTTCTAATTCAGTGTTACATTAAAATTGACCTAGAAGATTGGCTAAAAGTTGTTCATTATGTACTAACCCGCATTTCCACTGCCATTAACAGCTTCCTTTTCCTCATCTTCTTCTTCTTCAGGCAGAGAGCTGTCCATTCTTTCCATCTTACTAACAGATGTAGTTCGTTTTCTTTGGGATTCAGTGTCAAATTCATTATCAAAGAGGACTTGGTCAACAGGGTCAGGCTGGAAAGGACTGGGTTCTGCTGGAGGTTTGGGAGTTCCATAAAAGTTTCCTAAAAGGGAAAAATAGTAGATAAAATTACCAATGTTGATTTCAGAGTCAGAACAATATGAGAGTGTCCATGTCTCTGCTCTGATTCCTGATACTAATCTGTTGCACACCCACCATAAGTCAAAAAGGGACCAAAACTCTGCTTAGAGAGAGGCAGGTCAAAAGAGGTCAGAGAATTAATGTCTCAAGTACTCTTGTTCACATGTTATCAAACGTTTTAAAACAATTTGTAATTTGTACCAAGGCCAGGAAGTTATTTTATGTAGATTGCTCCTACTGGGCTTGCTATGCAGTGGTTCTAAATTCAGGTCTAATTTGTGAATTTAAATGCATCAATGCTCTCATGTAAGACTAACTGGCATAAAAAGTGGGAGCAAAAGAAGAAAGTAAGTGAACTCATAATTTTGTTCTGATGTGTAACATAATGAATTATTTTGGTAAGAATGAAGAATATGTGGGCAAAGGGATAAAGCTTTGATGAAGGATGAAGACTTGAAATGTAGATTGTTTTTCTGATATGTAGTTGTTTATATAAAAGCAAAGTCTAAATGTTTTTCTGAGCATTCTAATTATATTTGATAATTTCTTGAATAAATACATTAGCATAATTTATTACTGAAATATTACTTTGATTTACTTTCAGGAAAGCAAGAAATACTTTAAAAGGTAAATATTGAGGAGCTGTAATTTTTGTAGTAAAAATAAATGTTCCATAATAGAATGAAAACAACTGGAGATCATCTCAATTTGTTATACAGTTCCTATGAGGCAGACAAATACATCAGGAAAGCATTCAATAAGGCTAGTTAAACTAATAACTTTTGGCCCCTACTACTTATCTTATTATCAATTACTATGCTAATGTTGTAGAAAGATAAATATGATTAGGGAATAGAATATTTATGATTTTTTCTCTGTAAATCACACCTTTGAATCAAATCCCTTGGTTCCTAATGAGGTAATTAAGATGTTCATTCATTAAGACAACAGAGTATTTAATGCAATCTTTTCACTAGATTTAAAAAAACAAAACAAAACCAGAAATGTGGGTTTGGGCCAAAGAGATAGCTCAATAGACTAAGCAAATGCTTCACATTTGGAATGCTTGTGTTTCATCTCTGGAATGACTTGGTCCCCCAACACCTCCAGAGCAACCTTCAGTCAATCCAATAGTCATCCCTATACACTGCCTGATATGGCACAAAATCCAAAACAAGATAGGCTTTCTACTTCCCTCATTCATTTGCATTCTTATGATAGTTCTCAGTGTAATTATTTCTCTAACTGCACTCATCACTCTTTGTGGTAAGCTTCATGTTGTGAGCTGGACCTTCCAGCCCTCCTCTCTTTTGTCTCTGAGAATTATTGCAAAAATGCCTTTAATTTTTTCTTAAAACCCATAGATGAGTGAGACTATTCTTTGTCTATCTCTCTCTCCTGTTACAAATACAGGTGGGGGGTGGGGGTGGGGAGGAGGGAAATTTGGGACAATGGTGGTGAGAATGTTGCACTGGTGAAGGGGGGTTTTCACTACATGACTGAAACCCAAGTACAATCATATTTGTAATCAAGGTGTTTAAATAACGATATTAATTAAAAAACTAAATAAAGATATTTACTAATTTCATGAATGATAAAATTAAACACGCACACAAAACAAAATAAAATTCAAAACAAAACAAAAAGCATAACAACATTTGTTTGTTTTTTCACTGAGGCCAGTCTATAAATAACATAGTTCACATAAAGTCATACATGTAGGTGAAGCAGGGGAAGTGATAGATGGACAACTTGGACATTTGACTTACAGTGGTCACTGCTATTAAAATAAAAATAAAACAACTACATTATGCTTTAATTTGGAGTCACTCTTGGTGGTACTGAAAGCTATTCCAGGCTCTGCATACATGTGTGCATGTTTGTTGGGGCTCAGGGAACCATGTGGGGTGTTGGGGTTAAACTTGTGCCACTTGTATTCAAGGCAAGTACTCTACTGTCTCACCAGACTCATCAGCTACATTTTACCCCAACCCACTCCTTTGTTTCCAGATCCACACTTGAAATGAAGTTAGTCCTACCATGACAATGGATGACAAATTTTCCTTAATACAGACTAAAAGGATCTAAGCAAACTTTCTGGATCAGAAATAAAGTGAGGAAAAGGAAACAGTCCAGCTCACTCTTATCTGAAAAAGAAGAAAAATAAAATCTGCAGACAAGTTAAAGAGTATGTTTTAGGGTTTCATTCTGTCCTGCAATATATCTAATAGTCACTCTACCAAGGCATCTGGAATGTATCTTTTTGTTTTGTTTTGCTTTGGGGGGCTACACCCAGCGGTGCTCAGAGGTTACTCCTGGCTGTCTGCTCAGAAATAGCTCCTGGCAGGTCCGAAGCCATTTTTTTGAAGAATGGTAGCTTCACTAGAAACTCTAGAAACAAATTTTACTGTGTATTCATTCTTTGTTGATTTTTTTTGGGTATGGGATAGAGAACCACAGTGAGCAATACTCATGGTTTATTCCTCATTCTGTACTTAGGGATCACTCCTAATGTTGCTTTACGAACCATATGTGGTGCCAGGGATTGAATCCAGGTTGACTGCATGCAAGGCAAGAGCCCTATCCACTGTATATGGCTCCAGCCCCATTCCTGTGTAGTCTTAATAATGATTACCTAACTGTAGGACTTATCTAATGAGAAATGAGAAAAATTCAGGTTATGATAATTGTTATCCTTAATCATTGATAAAATTTAGGAGATTCATAAACCAGCAATTTCCTTATGTAAATAACTGTGGGTCTTATATTGAAAAACAAAAGTCAGGGGGCCGGAGATAGCATGGAGGTAAGGCATTTGCCTTGCATGTATAAGGTAGGTGGTTCGAATCCTGGCATCCCATATGGTCCCCCAAGTCCCCCCAAGCCTGCCAGGAGCGATTTCTGAGTGTAGAGTCAGGAGTAACCCCTGAGTGCTGCTGGATGTGACCCCCCCCCCAAAAAAAAAGGAAAGTGAGCATTGTTTACAAGTAGATCTATTTTCCTAAAGTTGTTGATAAATACCAAGGTTTTCACATATAGGCAGGAATAAAGTGACAAAGTTTGTGAACCCAAATTATACTCATTAACAGGAAATGGTTTTCATCATTTGAAACAGAAAGGTTTTCATCTTTTTGAAGGTTTTTACTTTTTGCCTCTTCCTCTCTGAGGAGTTTTACATTTTTATAACACAACTACTAAATATTTTAAGCATGTATATAATTACAGACTATAGCTATAGAAATATCTTATTCATTTGCTCACTTGGTTACATTTCATCCAGACAATAGCTTTTGTCTGATTCTTCCCATCTCTAAATGTTTTCTTCTTTAAGGAAATACATCCAGACATATCTTGCTCCAATGCATTCCACAATAAAAATAATGCATTTTTTCACAAGACTTTCTATCAGCAAGTAAAATCTGATGAAGGTCCAGATGATGACTGAGCATTTCAAAGTCATCTACATTAAAAAATGTTTATTTATTTGGGGGAGGAGTGGGGCTATTGTTTTAAATATTAAAAAGGCCCACTGGATGGAGCTGGATGGTGATGGGACGAATGAAGGGACCTTTCTCTGCTGTCCCAGGCCACGTGGCTCCAAACCCCTCCAGCTGGTGGGTTTGCAGGTTCAGGTAGAGGCAAGGAAATCATTCACATGCAGTCAGGCTTCTTTACGAGATAACATCTTTATTTGCCCTGGCCAAATTGTGTGGCCTATAATCTTAAACCTATTTAATTAAGCATGGTCTTGTTAGCTTGCCCTGCATCTAGCTTCTTTCAGCTATCTCTTTTCCTGCTACTTCTCCATTCTCCATCCAGGCAAAATCCTCCCTTGCCCTTCTGGTCAAAGGCTTTTATCACCTCCCAAGACCCCTCCCAGAAATGGTAGGCTCTTTCTTGTAGGTCAGGTTACAAGAAGATTGAGAGGTGGGGTTACATTCGGAAGGGCAAAGGAGAAGAGGATTTTGCCTGGATGGAGAATGGAGGAGGAAGCCAGAGAAGGAGATAGCTGAGGGGCAATTAAGAATGCAGGGCTGAATAAGGATAGCATGCGTAAATGGTTATGAGAGGCCACACATGTTGGCCAGGGATGAATAAAGCTGATATCTCCTGAAGCCTGCCTGTGAGTGGATTTTCTCCTCGCCGCCACCCTGACAACTGTAGGGGGTTGCAGAGCCACGTGATCCTGAGCTGGAGAAGAAAGGCCTCCATCACCATCCACCTCCATCCAGCTCCATCCTAAGGGTCTAATTAATTATTTAAATCAACATCGGGCCATATCCAATGGTGTTCAAAGCTTACTGTCTCTGCATTCAGGGGTCAGTCCTGGAATTGCTTTGTGGGGGAATTATATGTGTTGTCTGGAATGAACATTCTCTGGCCCTGTGCAATTTTTTAATGACAAAATATTATTGCAAAATTAACAGATGACAACGCGTCTAAACATAACTTTTTGTTTTGTTTTGGGGGTCACACTGGTGGTGTTCAGGGATTACTCCTACATTCAGGAAATTACTTCTAGTGGGTTTAGGGGATCCTATGAGATGCCTGAGATTGAACCCAGTTCAGGTGCATGCAAGTCAAAAACAGCCTGACTTGCTGTACTATATAGCTCTGGCCCCTAAACATAACTTTGATGTAACTGGAAAGCTAAAAAAAAATTTGGATTACCATATTGCAATATTATCCTTATTGTGATAGTCTGGTACCAAACTAGCAGTATATCTATGCCAGCATATGGACATATATACAATTAAAGTTCTAAATACTTGTCACTGTTCTTCCCACTATTTTATTGGATTATGTTGAAGTTGACATGTGATTTCTCCCCTATAAACAGTGGACATTGGGGCCCGGGAGATAGCATGGAGGTAAGGCGTTTGCCTTTCATGCAAAAGGTCATCGGTTTGAATCCTGGTGCCCCATATGGTCCCCCGTGCCTGCCAGGAGCAATTTCTGAGCATGAAGCCAG